>CAJQUW010006311.1:0-115698 GCA_907163375.1 Prostheceraeus crozeri | reverse complement strand
TTGATCATGGCGTTTGTATGAAAACACAAGTGGATATGAAATGTAGGCGTTTAGTGTAGTCAAAATAATATTACCTGCGACACACGTTTTTGTGAAAATAATGTTTGATCATTGACGTTGTATGACTGACCGAACTCATCACAGCACTAGAAAGTTTTATCGAAAAGGTTTTACTGCAACAGTGTAGATTGTCTTGTAACTTACTTTCACAGCACATAGAAAGGTTTTATCGAAAAGGTTTTACTACCACAGTGTAAGATTGTCTTGTAACTTACTTTCAACAGTGTTAGAAAGTTTTTATCGGAAAAGGTTTTAACTGCACAGTGTAGATTTGTCTTGTAACTTACTTATCAAACAGTGTTAGAAGGGGAGTAATTTTTAATATATGGTGACAGTTGGCAAATGTTTTCCCTATTAGAAAAATTCAAACTCCTATGACTGTTAGATTCGCTTCATCATGGGTTTACTAAAAGCAGTTTTCATACTTGCAAATGAGAGTTTAGAATTGTTATATGAAAAACAGTGTTCACCACAGCACTAGAATTGTTTTTATCCTTAGTTAGATCCGGACTGCAGTGTGTAAAATGTTTTTTATGTGACAGTCTTTTTCCACAAACGGTGAAGTGAAAATTACAGAGTGAATCCATCTGTTAGGTGGGTCATTAACTTTGGATGTGAAGTAAAGCGAATCTGTGTACAGAATGAATTGAATATTAGACAACGCCTGCAAGTTTTTGACGACTTGAGTGGTTGACATCAAATCTAATGTTTAACATGTATTGGGATATAAAAGTGAGATGGATAGGAAAAGTGTTGGAATGTTTTATAAAAACCAGATGTTGTCACAACACGTTGAGTGCTAATAACCCATGACATTGAATCGCGTGGGTTGTAAAGTCCATACATCCAAGGCTAGGCTCCTCTAACGGTTTGGATTTAGGGTTTTATATTTACACTGCGTTAAAAACCGTTCGTGTAGAATATGTGAAAGCACCATGTTCGCATAAAAGCAAATTGTTGAAATAAGTTTTGTAAGAAGTCTTTGACAGGTTTGTTGTTGAAACTTAGCGAACGTTAAAAAAGGTTTTATGAAATGTTTTTCTGCAAGTCACACTTCGTTACGCCGTACCAGCTTTACTAAATGTGTTGTTTGCCTTTATCAAATTGAAATGTGTGTGTGTTTTGTAAATAAAGACAGGACAGCGTGTTTGCCACTCTGCATCGACAGCATATAAGTATAGACATATACAAACCTTGTTGTTAGTCGAATGCATATGAGATAGGAACAACATTATGTGTGAGGATAAAAATCAACCTGCTAGATGAAGTGAAACACAAAAGTGTCACAACTAGTTTACGGGAAATAAAGGAGAACTGTGACAACGTTTACACTCATCATAGACAGATGAACATACAAAAATTCTGACATTCAAATGAAAGTCGTAAACAATGAACTGCGGTGTAAGAAAAACTTTATGTCACAACTTAATGTTGGTTAAAACTTTCATAGATTGCAGGCGTGTTGAAAGCTATATATAAAGACCTGTAGAAAAACGCATAAAAGTTCATTAGTTTCAACGACTCGGACCCATGAAACTCACACAATGAACACGTCTGTGTAGAAAACTCATTTGGTTAAGGAAACAGTATTTTTCTGTGCGAATGCAGACGATGTAAACATGACATTTAGACATGGCTAGCAATAGTCAACATGCTGCCAATCAAAATGTTTATCATAAAACCTATCAGTGAAAAAAAGAAAAACCCCTCCTGTGCCCACAAAGAATCATAAGTGCTCTCTGACGCCTTGTCTGTCGCACTAGCCCCTCAGCAGATAGAGTAATAAACACAATAGATGAATGACAGCGCAGGCCGGTGGGCGATCGTCTGTCCGCGCTATCCACCTCAGCAGATAGATGTAGAAACACAAAGATGTTTGCTCTCTCTCTGGACGGCCCAGTCTGTCCACATGAATACAGAGAGCTTATCCGCATCTGTCCCAGGATGCAGGGAACGAAAGGTCGTAGCACCTGGCTGATTCCCACACATAGCTCATTGCTATCGCACCGGAAGGGAGATTCACCACGCGCGATAAATGCATCTAAGTTTGTTGAGTGGTTGAGGGATTGGCAGTCAATGAAAATATGACTTCCCTTTTTCGTCCACCAACCATAAGCTTAGAGGCCGATTTGATTGCGCGGAACCAGACATTTTGAAAGGCTGTATCATTCTCATATAAAGCAGAGTCTTGTGCATTTTACTATCATAAATCATGTCCGAGAAGCCAACATTGCTCAGTTACCTTACCCCATATAGGATTACTTATATGGGGTTGGTGAAACGTTTCTCTCCGATGAAGTGAGGATATAGTATTTCATTTTATGAAATACTATTCCTTGTTCGATGAATCGAACGTCATCAAAAAAAAGATACCTCCCAATCACTCCACCCCCGAATCCTCGATGATGGATCTGCAGGAATCTCCCGAGTGAGAGCGAGACGGTGGGGAGCGAGGGCCGAGATTGGCAACCAGCGAGAGCGAGACGGTCGAAAGTGATAACATGGAAAGAGAGGAGATGATGTTGGAGTGAGGACTCGGAAAGTGATAACATAGAAAGTGAGGAAGTGGAAGCGAAGTGAAGATGTCATTTGTGATATCGGATGATGAAGTAAGAGTTTTAAAACACATGGCATGCGAATGGCTGTCATCTCAACTCGTTTCATGTTTTCTTTCAGTGATGGAGTGAGTGATGGGCGTTCTTTAGTTCATAAAATCATCATGGCGCACATACAGCACCACTGTTTCATTATTCAAAATTTACACCACACCCATAAATTTTCCTCGTGAATGCATCATGAGTTCTTATAAGAAACTTACCTTCTAAAATGCAGCTAAAGCTCGGTCCCAAGCCCGCCACATATCCTACGGATATGGAATGACAGAGGGGAAGAAAATTGATGAATGGAATGAAATGGGAGGACACTCTTTCGACTCTGCAACAAACCACATGCAGCCACAAAACACATTTCTATCTTCATTAAGATGACATTCAATCACACGCAACCCTTGAATTCTAATGTGAGGGTGACCTAATCCTTAGATCTCAGTACAGTCAACTCTCTAACGTAACTTATTAAATTAAAAGCAAAACACCATTATCTCTAACTTTACAAACACTGAAAGATTCTAAATAAAAACATGATTTCAAAACTTAACAACATCAAATTTATTATACTTCTATCTAACGTTACAAACAGTGAAATGCTTGTGACACTATTATATACTTTACCTATCTTGCAAACACTGAAATGATTCGGATATTATTCCTAACTTTACATTCATCAACTTTATTTCTAACTTTACAAACGTCAACTTTATTTTTAATATGAACGTTGCAAACAGTGAAGTGATTATAACTTCATTTAACATTACATTTCACCTATCTTACAAACACTGAAAAAATTCTAACATGATTTCAAATTCTACAAACATCAACTTTACTTATAACGTTGCAAACAGTGAAGTGAATCTGACTTCATTTATATTTCACCTATCTTACAAACAGCTACATGGTGATAACTTATTTTCTACTCTATTTCTAACTTTACAATCATCAACTTTATTTCTACTTTAAACTTACAAACAGTAAAATGGTTGTAAAATAACTTTATTTCCTTAGTCAATCCACTCTTTTGAAACGACAAGAAAACGACACAAACAAACGCAAACAGCATGTACCTGATACGTTATTGAAACCCACACAGCTTTTTTGTTACACTTACAATTCATTTCATTTTCTTTTCTTCTAAATCTAATCCTATACACTCAAAAAAATAGAAAATCAAAACCTAGCAAATCAAAACACAGCCTGCAAAACAAAACAACATTTAAATCTATTACACCTGAAATCTAATTGACATGTGATACATTACATTAAATCTTCGATATCAAATACTATCATGAAACAACTAGCAGTACCTGACTCTAAACATGCACCATGCACTGATTCCCACATGTATGACATTAGTAAATTAATTTTTCTTTTCTATCATGTGTGACTACATGCTCATCAATATGAAAGGCTTGCAGTGACTTAACTCTTAATGTGTCCATGTCAAGCTTTTGGGAGAATAAACATTTCTTAACTTTTCATGTACCGTTTAAGAGTTGACATACAATCAATTTCAAAATCAAAATTCAAAAACATTCATTCCAAAAAAAAATCAAAAATCAACACACAACGGATGCTCTAGTCATAGCATGTTATTCCTGCTTTCATCGTACTTTTCAGCACTCATGGTGTCATGCTGCAATGTCAAACAAGCAACACACAATCAAATCAACAAGTTGCTTCTTTGCTCTCATCTAACTTTTTTTTGTATTTTATTACATCAATAAAGAAAAACCAAATGCCCTGATGCTATATGATACTGTCTGGATATGCTATTGTTGTGTTTCTGTCTTTTCTGTTCTTTTTCATTTAACTATGTCACTGATTTCAAATCACAACAACAGAAAGTCAAAGTCAAGGGGGGGGGTGGGTCAAACAGTTAATCACACTACCTATTCATTAAACTTTGCAATCTCAATCTTTGCTTATCTCCAATAACACACATTCATTCATCGAATATGAACCTCTAATTTACATACAACAACTATGATATGTGTTTCTATCTTATACACTCAACCAGTAGAGACATTCATTCTGTTACATCGAAATTCCATGAACATGATGTGATAAAATTCACATCATCTACAAAAAAAAAAAAACAAAACCACAAAACCCTTTAACAAAGCGCTTGTCATTCTTACAAATTCAAACATATGCTGAATCCCACACAGCTTGTTTGTTACACTACCAATTCATTTCAATGTGGGCTAATCCTTCTTTTGCAAGTCCACTCCTCACTCATTTTCATGTAAACCCTCAACTCACAACCTCCACACAACACAACCATAGACAACTCTTCACTTTAATATTCCCAGAATGTTACTGCAGTGGTCTCAACACAATCCCTACCCCCCAAACCCATGTAGTTCATAGGTTCTATCACTTTCCTCATCAACTCTTTACACAACAAACTTATGATTCCAATCACTAAGATACATACAAAAAAACTCTTCTATTGAACATGTATCAATCACCTTTCAGCTGACCACATCAAATGTATAGTGTATAACATAATGAGCATGCAACTATCTCTCATCAACGATATGAAATCTGTCTTTTCACCATGAAATTAAGTCTTTGCCTCCATTTTTTGTTTTTTTTGTTTGCCTTCATCAAAGAGTCAAAGATTCAAAGTCATTTTATAAAGCGAAAACATATCATCACGTATTCTATACTAAAAGAGATCGTTCATTTGTATTATCCCAAGATAAAAATGACTAAGTCCCTAAATCCAACGGTAGGTAACCCTAAATAGAAACGCTCAACACCTACATAAAAATAACCCCCCCCCCCCCTTAGATGATGGACTTTAGTAGCGCAATTTAGCTGTGTCATTCACCAATGGCTAAGTTAGTAAATGCATGTATGCACTCTACAACAACAGTTATCATTGATGTATGTTATATAAAACGCTAAATCTCTAAGTCTAACCGTGGCTGTCATTGCCTGCATTACTATACAACATGTTGCTCTGATGATTCTTACCACCACCCTATATACTCTTTCCATTTGAGGGGTTAGTGAAGAAATAAATTCATGACTTCAGTCAAAAAGCTCTCTCTACACACGTTTTATATTTTACATCATGTAAAGATCCTTGCTACTTATCATAGGGCCTTAAAACTTTAACATGATGATTTCATGGCAGTTACGACCTTTGAAGATGTGTGTTGGACACCCTTGTCATGGAAGTTGGTTCTCATCAGATGAATTTAATAAGAGCTTCTTCATTTTCTAAGAAAGATAGAGATCCTTGAATCCAGTGGTTGTGTGTGGCACAGTCCCCCTGTAACTTTTCTTTGTTTAATAGGTGGCCTCCAACGAATTGGTGACCGGGCCCTCGGAAGGACCGATGGAATACTTCGATTACTCGAAGTATCCGACGCTGAATTCTCAGCAGCGCCAGATATTCTAGCGCCATATCCCTAAATAAAGGGTTCTCCACCAGCTCATGTGGAATAAGATGGACGGGGCAGCGAATTGCTTCGCCTTTCTCTGCCTGCAAAGCAGCCAGGAGAAAGACTTTTCCCCCTTTCCCCATCTTCACGTACCCCTGCATCCACAGCGGAGCTCAAGGGTTCGACTCATGTCAAAGAAAGCGATATCGAAAGACGTTGCTTCAAACGACTTGTAATTGATGAATGAGTGTGAACGTCTCCCTTATATTTCTCACCACATTTTCGTAACTGGCTAGCAAAGACATTGAAGAATTAAACAAATCGGCAGTGTCCATGCTTTAACAGCAAATGGTTTCTTGCGCGCGCGCGGAGTGTACAATAACGAATTGTCAACGTGAGAATCCTTTCAGCCGCCCACGATAATCTCTCCGGTGCGATAGCAATGAGCTGTGTGGGAATCAGCCAGGTGCTACGACACGTTCCTGCATCCTGGGACAGATGCGATAGCCTCTGTTTCATGTGACAGACGGGCGCCAGAGAGAGAGCAAACATCTTGTGTTCTACTCTATCTTGCTGAGGGGCTAGCGCAACAGACGATCGCCCACCGGCTGCGCTGTCATTCATCTTTGTGTTCTACTCTATCTGCTGAGGGGCTAGTGCGACAGACAGGCGTCAGAGAGCACTTATGATTCTTTGTGGGCACAGGAGGGGTTTTTTTTTTCACTGATAGGTTTTATGATAAACATTTTGATTGGCAGCATGTTGACTATTGCAAGCCATGTTAAATGTCATGTTTACATCGTCTGCATTCGCACAGAAAATACTGTTTCCTACCAATGAGTTTTCTACACAGACGTGTTCATTGTGTGAGTTCAAGGGTCGAGTCGTTGAACTAAGACTTATGCGTTTCTACAGGTCTTTATATCAGCTTTCAACACGCCTGCAATCTATGAAAGTTTTACCAACATAAAGTTGTTGACATAAAGTTTCTTACACCGCAGTTCATGTTTACGACTTTCATTTGAATGTCAGATTTGTATGTTCATCTGTCTATGATGAGTGTAAACGTTGTCACAGTTCTCCTTTATTTCCCGCAAACTAGTTGTGACACTTTTGTGTTTCACTTCATCTAGCAGGTTGATTTTTATCTCACACATAATGTTTCCTATCTCATATGCATTCGACTAACAACAAGTTGTTATGTCTATACTTGTATGCTGTCGATGCAGAGTGCAAACACGCTGTCTGTCTTTATTTACAAAACACACACACATTCAATTTGATAAAGGCAAACAACACATTTAGTAAAGCTGGTACGCTAACGAGTGTGACTGCAGAAACATTTCATAAAACTTTTTTCAACGTTCGCTAAGTTTCACAACAACCTGTCAAAGACTTCTTACAAAACTTATTTCAACATTTGCATTTATGCGAACATGTGCTTCACATATTCTACACGAACGGTTAAACGCATGTAATATAAAACCCTAAATCCAACCGTAGAGGAGCCTAGCCTTGGATGATGGACTTTACAACCCACGCGATTCAATGTCATGGAATTACACTCAACGTGTGTGACAACATCTGGTTTTATAAAACATTCAACACTTATTCCTATCCATCTCACTTTTATATCCAACATGTTAAACTTAGATTTGATGTCAACCACTCAAGTCGTCAAAAACTTGCAGGCGTTGTCTAATATTCAATTCATTCTGTACACAGATTCGCTTTAACTTCACATCCAAAGTTAATGACCACCTAACAGATGGATTCACTCTGTATTTACACTTCACCGTTTGTGAAAAGACTGTCACATAAAACATTTTACACACTGCAGTCCGGATCTCAACTAAGGATAAAAACATTCTAGTGCTGTGGTGAACACTGTTTTCATATAACATTCTAAACTCTCATTGCAGTAGAAAACTGCTTTTAGTAAACCTGATGAAGCGAATCTAACAGTCATGGAGTTTGAATTTTCTAATAGGGAAACATTTGCCAAACTGTCAACAATAAAACTTTCTAACACTGTGAAAGTAAGTTACAAGACAATCTACACTGTGCAGTAAAACCTTTTCGATAAAACTTTCTAACACTGTGAAAGTAAGTTACAAGACAATCTACACTGTGTAGTAAAACCTTTTCGATAAAACTTTCTAGTGCTGTGAAAGTAAGTTACAAGACAATCTACACTGTGCAGTAAAACCTTTTCGATAAAACTTTCTAGTGCTGTGATGAGTTCGGTCAGTCATACAACGTCAATGATCAAACATTATTTTCACAAACGTGTGTCGCGGTAATATTATTTGACTACACTAACGCCTACATTTCATAACACTTGTGTTTCATAAAACGCCATGATCAAATTTTCGAACTATACATCAACCTGTGTTGCAGTAAAACCTTTGTACAACATGATACACTTTCTGATTAGACTTACGAATACAACTTCAATGATCAAACTCTCTAACTATACATCAACCTGTGTAGCAGTAAAACCTTTATACAACATGATAAAGTTTCTGACTACACTAACTTTGCTTTTTCAAACCATGATACACTTTCTGATGACACTCACGAATACAACTTCGATGATCAGACTTTACTTTCTCTAACATGAGTTGTAGTAAAAACTAGTTGACTACACTGACGCTTACATTTTATGACATGTGTGTTTCATAAAACATCATGATCAAACTTTTCTAACTATACATCAACCTGTGCTGCAGTAAAACCTTTGTACAACATGTTAGTTTCTGATGACACTGACAAGAGCTTGTTCACTAGCGAAGAGAGAAGTCTGTTGTGTTGCGTGTGGCGCATGAATGTCCTCCCTTCATTCCATTCATCATTTTTCTTCCCCTCTGCATTCCATATCCGTAGATATGTGGCGGGCTTGGGACCGCTTTAGCTGCATTAGAAGGTTGGCCCTTAAGAGAGCCCATGGGTCGTTCTCGGGACGTGGGATGTGGTGGGCTTATGACTTTTTCAGTTGGCCTGCAATGAAAGAAGTAAGAATGAGAAAGATGGTACAATGTTATGTTCCAGTCATAATACTTACGAAATTTGTGCGGCTTCCTATAATCTACACGGATGTCCTCCTTGTGATGTATTTTGATGTGATAACATCGGACATCCGTGCAGTTAAAACATTCTTGCGATGTATCAGGAGTCACATCTCCATAAATTAATGGCCGCTCCGGGACATAGCCCACCACAGGAATGTGAAGGGCGGTGACCGTTTCAGGCGACACTTCCGACTGCATACTCAACTGACGCTCCAACACTCTCACTCGTTCCATCGCCTCTTCCTTCAACTCACGCTCTCGACAGACCGACTTCTCACAACTCTCCAACTTCGACTCAAGCGTCTCCCTCAACTTTCTCTCATTCACCAACTTCTGCCTCGCCTCAAACAACTCTCTCTTCACACTCGCAAAGTCCTCCGACTCTCTCTTCAAGCGATCCCTTTCCACAGTCACTTCTTTCAACGTACACTTTGCAGCATTCAACTTTCCCTGCAACCTGTCACACTCATTCCTCACATTCCCATACGCCAGCGCATCATTCTTCGTCAACACCACTTTACTCGGCACACTCGACTGACTCACTCTCACAACACAATTAGGCATCACACGCTCATCTCTCGGCGACGATTGAGCCCGTGGCTTTGCCAGTGGCTCAATCGACGCGACAGCTCGCTCAAGCTCAACATCATCACTCAACCTCTCAACACACCCCTTCTTCGTTACAACGCTCTCCATAGCCTCATCGTCATCATCATCATCACTCTCAACAATCAACTTCCTCTTTACTTTATTCACCACTTCATCATCATCCAAATCCACATTCACGACTGGGGAACGTACTGGTTCGCCTTGAACAAATGCGCTCCCCCGCTCACCACTCAACACTTGACTCATCATTTCCTTCCCAATCACACGCAGAGGACAATTGGCATGAGCCTTCACAAACTCGACATCATACGCACTACAACGAACATCACACCACACACAATACATCACCATCAACACATCATCATGCTTCATCTCACCCTTCGTCACTCTCGCCAAGACGTGGCGCCTGAAACGGTCACCGCGGAAGGGCATGCCGCAACTACACTTAAAAATTTGTAATTTTTTATTGCATTCCTTCGTCATTTTCAAACTGAAAAGAGAAGAAATAATGTGTTAAATTGAGACACATTTTAGTGCTCATAAGAGGAGATCGTTAAAGGATCTCATCTAAAGTCACAGCTTGATAAAAACGTTTATGTGAAGCTATTACTGTATCTGCATTAAGACAGAATAATCCTAAGTTCTAAATATTTCAAAGTTTGATAGCAAACTTCGACAGAGCACTCACCATTCGTCTTACAACTTGAAACAGGAGTGAAGCCTAGAGAGAAGCAGTGACTTATATACCCTCCCGACACAAAGCCTTGCCTTGGTCTTTCTAAATTTAGTCATGCTTTTAACTTGACAACGACGCTTTTACCAAATTTGGACAACACATCGACAGTTACTGGCTATCAGTCGTGAAGGCCCATGCTATACAAAGACAGAATCGATAGTCGCCCAGTGCTATCACAAAGACAACTTCGCTTAGAGGAAAGACAAGTTAAGCTGATGAATCCGTCACAGGCATTTCTCAGAGGGGATCTTATCCCAACTCCAAGACCTCGACCCACAAATCCAACCTCGAGCGGACAGAGCGTGCGTCATGTCACTGTGTTGGTATCCGGGCCCCGATTTTGACATGAAAATCGGTGGAGTTATTTACATCAGGAAACAAGTCTCGAGCCGAAGCTCGCCTCTGACAACTTTGTAAATGTCTTAGTTGAATTCAGCAGGGTCGAAAACCCCAGAAAACCTCCAAAACTAGTGAATTTAAATTTTTCAACTTTTTAGCACTACTTACAACATTTTATAAGTAGTCTATCACTTAGAGCAGGTCAATAGCAACCGAACCTTTTTTGAATCAAGTCAAACGGACTTGTAGAAGCAAAGTTACAAGCCTTTAAAGTTTTGGAGTCTTTTATGGCCTGGAGACGAAGGCCATCTCCTGGCGAACCTCTAAGTCTGACGCCTTAGCTGAGTTCAGCAATGAAATTTTCTAAGGGGATTTGGAATGTCCGAAGCTATCATCGGAGCTCAGAGAGACGACCTACCTCTGACAATCGCTCTCGTCTTAATGACAAGTCTCTCTCGGTTCCCAGCTTATATAGTGTGTGGCGATCAGCTGATGACGTAACACCCATCATCCAAAAACTTTAAACCCGTCTATCTCCGGTTCTAGTGCTCCGATTGACTCCAAATTTTGAGTGTCACGTTTTCTCGCTCTCCCCTTTCATTTAAGACATCCCTCGACCCTCTACGATGACCAGAAGCCGAGATGAAAAAACTCTGTCGTTTTTTCAAAAAGTTCCAAAATCTTGGAAAATGCACAAAAACTCGATTTTTAACAGGCTCTCATTTGGAAACGGAGCCTGTCACGCATCTGAAAAGAGGAGATCCTAGAGAACAAAGTGCGGTCTTGCCGCTAAAAGAAACCCGAGCTCTTCATTCACTTCCAATCCTCCACAATTCATCGTCCAAGTTGGCAAAAAAAAAGCGACATTTCACATTTGGACTTGAAAAAATCCTAAGTGTCGAGACCACCGTAGTGAAAATTTTCGAAAAAATTTTTTGGACGAATTTCAACCTGAAACCTTGATAGAAGTTTGTTTCACATGATTCTGAACAACTTTGGTCTTTTCGACCAATTTGGTCAGTTGAGTCGTTGGGGGGGGGGCGGTTTTTTCACCGACACTTCACCGACCCAACTTTTGACGACAAACACGATGGGATGGGTCTCGGAACTCCATTCCAACATTTTGAAAAATTTTTTTTTTCATGAAAAAATCCTAAGTGTCGAGACCACCGTAGTGAAAATTTTCGAAAAAATTTTTTGGACGAATTTCAACCTGAAACCTTGATAGAAGTTTGTTTCACATGATTCTGAACAACTTTGGTCTTTTCGACCAATTTGGTCAGTTGAGTCGTTGGGGGGGGGGGGGCGGTTTTTTCACCGACACTTCACCGACCCAACTTTTGACGACAAACACGATGGGATGGGTCTCGGAGCTCCATTCCAACATTTTGAAATTTTTTTTTTCATGAAAAAATCCTAAGTGTCGAGACCACCGTAGTGAAAATTTTCGAAAAAATTTTTTGGACGAATTTCAACCTGAAACCTTGATAGAAGTTTGTTTCACATGATTCTGAACAACTTTGGTCTTTTCGACCAATTTGGTCTTTTCGACCAATTTAGTCAGTTGAGTCATTGGGGGGGGCGGTTTTTTCACCGACACTTCACCGACCCAACTTTTGACGACAAACACGATGGGATGGGTCTCGGAGCTCCATTCCAACATTTTGAAAAATTTTTTTTTTCACGAAAAAATCCTAAGTGTCGAGACCACCGTAGTGAAAATTTTCGAAAAAATTTTTTGGACGAATTTCAACCTGAAACCTTGATAGAAGTTTGTTTCACATGATTCTGAACAACTTTGGTCTTTTCGACCAATTTGGTCAGTTGAGTCGTTGGGGGGGGGCGGTTTTCTCCTCACGGACCCATTCCTCCCAACACATCCTTGGCCATGTCCCTCACACTGCATTTCACATCATTTCACATTTTGCACTTGCAGCCGCCTGATGACTCAGCCTTTCACAATTTGCACTTGCGTTCAGCCTGATGACTCAGCCTTTCACAATTTGCACTTGATTTTGCAATGTGCTTACTACTTTAATTAAATTGCTCTTCAATGCAAGTAGTCGTGGTGTTCATGCTTGTCATACATCGTTACGAAGCATGTTTCGATCTGGGACCATATTTACTGGTATATTTCCTATTTACGACCATTATATTACATACAACTATAAAAAATTAACATAGGTTTCACTGAAAAGAAGGATCTATAAAACTACGCAAAATGAAAGCTTGAAAAACGGAGATATAGACATTGCGATTTTATGCGGTTGATGATTTAGAACTTTAAATGAGCAACCACAAAAACAGAATATTTTCATCAAATTTTAAGCTTTTCAAAACCCTTTATTTTGCATAGTTTTATACTGTACTTTTCAATTACAGAATCTATCTCTTTCACTTGTGACTTTGATATTATAACCTATGGACTACTACACACATAACATGTTTATTTTATAAGCTGATGCTTATAGTTACGCTACTGAGGATGGTCGTCAGCGACCGAGACATGCTTGGTAGCGAAACAATAATCATGAGAATAGAGGTTAAGTAATAATTCAAATAATAAAAATCAAATACGGGCACTTGCAATAACAGGTAGAAAGTTCTCAGTAATTGCATACATATCACAAGAATCTGTGAAGGCATATGTTCAATGGCTAACGTTTGAAAGATTCACTTAAAATGCCTCCTGGTCTACAATTTCCAAAATGAAATAAGGTCCCGATTGTGTTTTTTATTAAAAGGCCAAACTTAACATTTCGACCATCTGAAGTTGCCATCGTCAGAGGTCTATTTAGTATCTAAATTCCTGCATGAGATTCAAATGGCAAAAAACACAAAAAAACGGCAGTAAGCTATACAGCACAATACTAAATGAACAGTGAAGAAAATCAGCAGAGGGCAATTCCGTAAATAACGCACGGACGTCATCTTTCGGCGCTACAGAGACTACTATTAAATATTTGAAAAGTGATTAATATTCAGACTAATTTGGCATGGTATGGTGCAATATTCATGGATAAAGTCGCATTGCTTCATGACGAGAAATGACGACTATGTGTCAGAGCGTCCGTGCGTTATTTATGGAATTGCCCCAGATATCTTGAGACTCAATAAACAAAGCAAGAAGTTACAACCCATAAACTAAGGAAAATGAGACTTACTTACCAACGATGGCATTAGCAACTGTTCTTGGAAACTTTAAGCAGCCACATGAACCATCCCAATTGAATTGGCGTAGTACCTCATCGACAGCAACTCGCCTGACGCAACGAAAAGTACATTTTGAAGCGTCATCTCCTCCCAGGCCAGACAAAATTGTAACCTGAAAATGAGAATCATTCGATTACTTGTTCATGACATAATACATGAAGATTATTGCGGACGACAAAGATTTTCGAACGAATCGCGCCTAGGTTTGTTTTGTAATCCCTGTTCAAAACTACGAAATCGTGTAAACAACTGTGGGCCCATAACTCATTTGTGAAATCCATCATCACATTTCAACCACCCTACCTTCAATTCAGTTTATATGATTCGCGTTTCATAGCATCATGCATGATTGAATGAGAATGTCATTTAAAGGATTTAGGGGAAATAAAAATTCATTGATGATATAATCTACATGTATAACAAATGGGGGATGCACCCGATTTAAACATTTCAAATCCGATAAGATTTTACCGGACTTAAAAATTAAACTAAATTAGTTGTATACTTCAACATTATGCAAGTAATAACTGGACAATAAAGTTACATGCTGTAGAAGCTTTGCTGCATATTTGCTTAGCAAAGCGAAATTTATTCAGGACTGGCAGCAATAGAATTGACTTTAATCGGACAATGGCTAAGTCACAACTATAATTTCCAACTTTTCTCAGCTTCACGAAATTCCGAATGACTCTACAGAATCGAATGAGATCGAGGCTTATATGGCACTAGTTTTTCGCAATTGCGAGCACTCACTATATATTATAATTATCTCTTTCTAATCAATGATCAGTTATGATCAAATCAAATCCATTTTTCAAAATCAATATGTTATTTTCAAGCTGAATTTTATCTGGGCGAAATGCACAATTTTACTTATAAAACTTCTCAATAACCACCGCATTGTTACTGAAAAGTTGAAAAGTACAACGCTGTGGATTACTAGGAATCATTTTGAAAATTGAAGAGCTATCACTTGCATTTTGAGATACTTCCACAATAAGTCCCATTATGATCATGAAAAATGAGTAATCGAAGTTTCTCTAATACTTTCTTTAGATTCCTTTTGAAGATGGCAATTTACAGAACATTTTAGAAATACTTGTGTTCCTAATTTATCATAGGCCTACTTTTTAGTTAATGATCCAATGTCTCTTCACACAGTATATGATCATGTATTTTAAACGATGAAATATCAATATCATACCAGATTATTGAACCAGTCTGTCGGTAGATTTGTTGAGCACATTTACTTCAATAAAACGATGAATGATTGACATTACAGTTAAAAACAAGCTGCTAGAGATTCCATGCTTACACTTATTTTGATCGCTGAATATTTATGTGCACACTTGCGCCTTTGTAATGATCGATTGTGAGTTGAGAACTTATGAGAAAAAACACGACCGTAAATAGAGGAATGTGACACATTTTTTCTTCAACCCTTTCATTCGTTTTCTTAAAAACCTTTTCAACATAAATAATAAAACGAATACTAAAAAACATTATCTTTTCTATCATGTACTCACCAGATCCAGGAACAAGCGCTGAGTTCCACGAATATCAGACTCAAGTTGAAGGAGTTCATCCACAGATGTAGCAGGCAAGCTGTTACTGAATGTTGCCACTGCTGCTTCAGTTGATCCTGTTCGTAAATTGGCTTGCATAAGCATCTCCATCATTGCTCTTTGTTGACTTAGAAGTTCCTCATTTTTCTTATGAAGAGATGTTAGTGACACACAATATGTTCAACTTTTGTACTACGAACTGTTCAAAATTAAGCTTCTTCTTAAAAGTAGGACGATTTGGTGAAGCGGCTGATGCACTATATGAAGGTTGACTAGCCTGCGAAATATCAGTTTCTAAGTTTGAGTTGACAATTTCATCGATGGGTGGTAGCTCTACCGAAGGTTCGTTTAGAGTTATGCCGGATTTTTGGCTTCTCCTTTCATTATTAGCATAATTACCTTTCCTCTGATTTTCTATTGACGTATATCTGATTTGATTTTTTTGGGAGGCTCGTTCTCACTTTCACTAACGCTGGTATTGATAACGTTCAAAGGTTCATACGCCATCCTTTTACCACTATGTATAATCGGTATTCTTATCAATAGGTCTGTGATGCGTTTGTTCTTTTTTGTCATTAAGTCAATGCAACGTTCTTCAGTCACCTCCAAGTCAATAACACTTTTACCTATTTGTAGTAGTAAAGACTCATATACTTTACCACCATATTTTGTATCAAGAGATATTTGACGATCACCAGCATTTATCAGATCAAAATGTTTTTGAGAGAAATTTGTGTCGTTCATATCTACAATTGCTATGGTTTTATCGCAGGTGAAATACACACACGCGTACTTGCAATCAGCCAATAGCAGCATCTTGACCTGGAACACAAATAGGATCATATCAAAGGTATGATCAAATATTCACTTTGACATGGCATTATGATGCATTTGCCTACTGGTCGTACATTTTTTCACAGTGGTCCTAGAAATGGAGTAATACCCTATCCTTAAAAACCGTGACTCATAAGGCTTGCTGTACAAGTTGCGTGAAAAAGATAGCACTTTACCGGAAACAAAGCCTTCTTTCACTGAAGTTATCAGGATAATTTGTCCGTCTTTCGTTATGCTACAATTGTCGGGAGAGTTACAAGAAAACTGGAAGGGGCCTTCATCACTACATTGTGAAATAGCTCTTAGTCGAAGCAATTGATTCAATGATTGTTGGAAGACATTGGAGCTTGCTTTAATGCGCCGCTTTAAAACTCCCAAAAAGTTTTCAAACGGAAAGCTGGAAAATGTGTCAAGAGGGCCGTAGAGTAATGTATACTCTGGTCAATGACAACATACATGAATGTTGTAAGACATACAAGTTTTGTCATACAATGCAGGAAACTGCTGCACAAATTTTTGTATGCATGCATTTGCATTGGTGTAGTAACTTTTAAGGTACTTCTCTGACGCCAAACAATAAATTCCAAAACTGAGCAAAAGGAAATGTTCATAGAATCTTGGTAGCATGCATGATCGAAATAAATACGGTCCGACATAAAGCAGTAGTGTTCGATATTCAGTTGCCTTGAAGTGCCTCAATTCATCAAAACCTTTGTAAAATTTCCTCTGAAATTCAATCGGAAGGTATTTCGAAAAGTGCTTTAGTTCAGATGATAGTCTACTGATCTGTGTTGTTGACAACCGACATTTTAACTGCATACCTTTTGCTGGAAGAAACATATAAAAAATCATCTTTTTCATGACTCCAAGTAGAATGAGGTGCATGTATTCTGGAGGAAAAGAGGACCTCAGTGGTACTATACTAAGTAAAGGTGAATGCGAATTTTGATTATCCTCTTGAAAATTCTCGTAACTAGAATCCGTTCTTGGGGTATCACTCATCTCTGGGAAGACGATTCTATTGTTCAAATATGTGCCCAAATTTCTACAATACCCACATCCACGATATGCAGTATGGGGTTGAATACACTGTATGTATGCTCTGGCTGGAGCATCACACACAAAGCAGATGCTGTTTATAGAAAACACATTCTTCGAATGCAAATCCGTTCAGTTTCAGTAGCTTGATTTCTTCGGACAATTCTTTGAGATATTTGTGTGATACTCGGCTTTCCAATACCACCGAAGAGTCCTAGAGGAAGAGGTTTATGGTAGCCATTGATTGTCATCAACACTGGCCACAGACAAAAATTGGATCCAGAAAATAAAGGCAATCCGTCAACATTTATTTTTATATCGAGAGAGTACTCATGGTGACCATTCAACAGATTTTGTTGACAAGAAATTTCAAATTCTCTATAGTAGGAATGTATACGAACTTTCCTGTACTTAATTCTGTTGGTATGAGTTTCGGCAACTTCGCTTCCTTTTGAAGAAAATAAAGTGACGTTGGTGCATTTATCCCATGCTTTCGAAGCATTCTCAAAATAAACTGCATCGCCTTCCTTGAGGGATTAAAAGTCATGTGGAAGATAATCAAATCGTCAGTTATTGAACTTTCACAGGGGGTCGTGGTATGAACATTATCATTATGAGAATCATCGGTAAATACATCTCTAAAATCGTCCCACTCGAAGTCCTCATCAGTCACACTTTCAACGCTAGAGCTAAATTCATTGCTATATCTCGGTGACGTTATTGACAGCATTTCTTGATCAACATTTGTCTTATCAATTGAGTGTTCTGAAAGGACACTTTCTGTTAACGCATCATATTCTTGACCTATAGGTTCTCTCGACAAATCCTGAGTGACATCATCTTGAAGAAGGCGAATAACTTTTTGTGATTCTTTGGAAGCTTGAATGTAAATGTTCCTCTTCGACATTCTGAAACAAAACGGATTGCATGCTTGAATCAGGAATATAGAACACTGAATATTCCTTCAGAAAGACCATTTTCATTCTTTCAGAAAGTACATGTATGATGTCACATACATTTGACGTTCGCACGCAGACCTGCATTGAATATCTGTGAATACTTCAATATTGTCAATCAATGAGTTGTTAAAACAATTAAAACTCTCATGCTGATTAACAGTGCTCCTAGCGCTAACATTCACGGAATTTCGGGCCTGACATGAAATTTCGGGCTTTCGGAAATTTTTGAAGTAAATGAGTTTCACGGGTTTATCATGTGATCGTCACAATGCCTAATCAGTTTTGAGTAAAACGTAACCGTTTATTTAGGTCTATCATACTAAATCCAACGTTGAAGTAGTACTTATCAAGTGTTGAGGGGTCGTTCAAAAATTACGTATTCGTTTTGACTTTCTCACCCTTTACCTCGTAATCGCTTTTTTAAACAAGTGCATGGTTTTTTCAACATTTTTAACCCCCCCCCCCTATGCGATTATGTGATTGAACAATCCTATAGGAATGAAAAAAGATGGACATTATACCACAGACGTCAAATTGTAAGAACTAAATAACATTATTATGGCGAATGGCAGTTTTCACCATCTCAAAAACATTTACGTCATTAATGTTCTTCCAATATTTTTGGGAATAAACATCTGATAAGTTCTGATAGTTATGTGATAGTTTAAAGTAATTCCAAACCGGTTTATACATTATTGAAGTAATGGTATTAAATCACTTACAGATTACAAAAAAATAAGATGACACAATACTTTATGAACCTTGGCCATTCTTGTTCACTGATTATTCATTAGCCATGATTGAGCTGTGATATTAAAGCTACTCATACTTCTCAACTTGAGTTCCCAACGAAATCATAACACAACCGTTAGCATATACGTATCCTGTACATGTAGCGTTATGCGCTTTATATTACTTAAAAAGGTTTGACGGAAATGTGAAAAGCATTTATCACTGTATCAGCTTATGAATTACATATTGGAATAAAATCGCAAATACGTTCATGGGATAACAACCCTGAAAGAAACAGAAACGTCGATCGACAGCCTGAGTCACAACACCAAAAATCAATCACTGTTTGCTCGTCGTCGAGTGGTCCGCAACGAATCGTTTTAAGACGCTTTGAACGATTTTATCGTTTTCAATGCTTCGCTTCCTCAAAATGGAAGTTTTCTGTTTCTGTAGTTCGTCGAATTCGGCATCAACTTTGGACGCCGACGCTGTCAATTCCGCGATCAGCTGCTGAGTGCGTTGCCTCTCTTTGAGTTTCGCATCCAACTCCTTTTCGACAGACATTTCTTCTTCATACAAATTTGCCAAGTTCTTGCATTTCTTCTTGTCTTTTTCTATTTCCTCGACCAATTCTTTTTCATACGTTTCGTTTCTTTTTCTTTCATCATCTTTCTTCTTTTCTTCCGCCTTGGCTTTGGCCTTGGAATAGGCCAATTCAGCAAGCTGAATCAAATCATTGGTCACGGGCATTGTTGATGGCGTCCAGCTTTCACCAGGAGACAGGATCTCGAGACTACCAAAGCCGATATGGTTTCAGCGCTCAACCTTTGTCGTTTTTTCTGAACAACATCTGCCAGATTGCTGAAAACCCTCTCAACGTCAGAGTTGCCGTGCGGCAGCACAAGAAGAGCGCGCACAAGTTTGGTGAGCACTGGAAACTTGCCGGTTCTCATAATCGCCGTCCAGTAAGACGTAACATCTTAGCTGTCACCGCTGGATGAATTTGTCTGGTGTACACGAACTTCTAATCGTAATTTGGCCACATCATCTGATGGAACAACTGAGGGTAGTTGCTTGCTCAAGAAAACCAGTTTCTTTTTTTCTTTTCCAAGTTTTTGGACTTCTGCTGAGTTGGACACACAGCTGAACAATATCGCAATAACTTACTCTCGAATGGTAAGTATTGCTTTAATCGCAATGCCACCTCCATGTAGAATTTCTTGATGGTCGAGAAAGTTTGGATCTGATTGCCTGGCGTCATGTCGTTGATCTGTCTCCTTGCTTCTTCTGCAATGATTATGTATCTGTTGTTGACCCATTTTGTTGTATCCTTAACGTCTGTTCTGTAACACTTGCTCTCGACCTGATCTGTCTTGATTGAGGGGGGTCAAAAATGTTCCAAAGAATGCAAATGTTAAAAAGTGATTACCCCGGGTAGGGTTTGAGAACTTCAAAAAACGATTACATAAATTGTTTAACGAACAATACTTTTAATGAGAAATCTATGTAAATCACAATTATATTTACAAATAGGAAGATCGAATTGTTTCATTTGTACCGAACATGCATGGAATTGATTTTTAATGTTGATTGTATTGTAAAATAAGTATTTTTTACAGAATGGGCCACTAAAAATTTCGGGCATTCTCGTTCAAGAATTTCGGGCGGGCGCTCTTTAATTCGGGCATTCGGGCCTAGCTCGGGCGAAGCCCGAGTTCGGGCTGTACTCGGAGCACTGGATTAAGTAAGGCTGCATACTAGTGTTCAGAAATAGCTAGAACGACTATGATTGGGTTTCAAGCAGTTTACTGACATTGTTTGAAATAGATAAAACATCAGTGTTAAATTACAGCTCTCATGCTGATTACTTTCAATCTTAGCTGTGATTAATGTGCCTTCGCATGGCAAGAAGATCCAATTATTCGTCATACTTTTTAGCTATGCCGGCTGGCCACCGAAGTTCATTACATCCATTCAGACCGACGAACAGACACTGTAGGCCTACTTTCAACTCCTTGGTCAGAAGGAAGGCAATCAGGGTCTGGTATACGCAATTACAAGACAACATGAGAATTTTTCAAAACTATTTCATGATCCACTTCAACTTAATCGGTTAATACAAGGGTTTCCAACCTGCGGTTCGCGAAGGAATTTTGAGGGGTACGAAGAATATGGGAGATTTATTATAATTCAATATTGATTTCATTACTTTCATGATCATGGATGGGTTGAACTGCTAAACTTCGTGCTCATTCAACATTGGATTGTCATCATCTGGCCTAAAAGCAACCGTCGCTTATTAGCGACCAACAGCCACATGCTTATATGAATCCGGACTCTCCACCAAAGCAATGATTAAAAGCAAACAAAAAGCTCGTTTGATATTGGAGCATCACTTTCGCTGCGCACATCAGTTACGCCTAGTTAAATTTTTGTGTTATTCAATTACGAATTTCATATATTTCTACGCGCAATCAATTTTTAATTTTCATGAACAAGTTTTTGCTAATATGTTAATTGTGGGTACGCGTAATAATGAAAAATCCTATTATTTTCTACTTTGGGGTACGCAACATGAAAAAGTTGGGAACCCCTACCCGTTGATTAAACATCAATCCCATTACTTCTATCTTGCTTGGCTTTTGGCAATGTGATTCCGCCAAGTGCTCCCATCCTAACTATGCAAAAGTCCGCCTAGTTTACCACTTGTATTCTTTAAGCAGATACACCTAATAGGCGTACCAGGGAAAGACTGATTCGATTACAGACGTATAGGCCTAATAATTTGGCATCTCATATGATAACGCCTTCGTAACCAGCAGTACTCATGTATTGAAACAACATGCGCAACGGAATGCGGTAGACACCAATGTGATTCAATAAATTCTATCCATAAAGATACATTACTCTGTGCAGCCATGGAATTGGGAGTGGCTATTACACCAACTGAACCGGTATTACTACAATAACTGCCTCATAAATGAGGATTACCTCACATTATCTCTAGGTACCCTGATTAATTTGTAATCTCCAACAGATGATACAAGAGCCGTGGTAGCATACATCAAAGAAGATGCGCACCAGAGCTTCATCGGCGAGACCAAAATTGCATCGGTTCAGCCGGTGTAATAGCCAGTCTCAGCCACCCGTATAATAACCAACATGGCTCCTAATTTACGTAGACCTCATAGCAAGAAAACTCATCAAAGACAGATAACCACATGAATGTTACACATTGAAGTGAAAACAGATTGAAATAAGCAGGATAAATCCTCAAAATATAAGTGGGGCATCGATGTTTACAGTTAATGAAATCGTAACCAAAACTTAGCTAAGAAGAGCGCAGAAAAACAAAAGCAGTATTTTTTTTAAAAAAAAGTTGAAATGCTCACAAACATACTGTGCACAAAATAGTTGGCATGTAGGTATCATAGCTTAAACTCACTCACCATTTTGAACCTGATTACAATAATGCGTCCAACATTCTGGACGATAAGTTATGTTCGTTGTATTTTTTCAATAACAACTGCGTGACTAAAATTCAGTAATGGGTAAAAAGTTTTGCACGCAATACATCAATCCTGCAAAACAATATTCCACCTCTATACTGTAGCTTAATCCATTCATTGCCAATTCTTATCTGCTGTTTTTGCACTTGTTGATGTACTTGAAAGGAACTCCATTAAATATAAAATAGCCTTTCGCTTCAAAACTAAGCTCACTACTCAGCAACGTATTTCCATATTTCAGATAATTAGATGTTCATGCTTAAAGGCATAGAGTGCAGAGTCCTCTATGTTCAAAGGTATTTCAATACATCCCAATCTCTGTCTCTCTGCTCAGCTATCAAATACAAATCCAACAAACTGATGATTTCAGCTATCAATAGATAACATAAGCAGGTTTTAAGCACCATGCGAAAATTCAGCGAAAAGTTGGATGATTTTAGCCACCAATAGTCAGATAACATTAGCAGGTTTTGAACATCATGCGAAAATTTAGCGAAAAGTTGGATGATTTTAGCCACCAACAGCTAAAACATGGAGAACATCAGCAGGTTTTGCGCATCCTGCGAACATTCAGCGAATTTCATCATGTAATTCGCCGGTGTTAGCTGGATGTTCGCCAACTCGCCAGATATTCGCCGGCTATTAGCATGATTTTTTCCCACAGGGCTGGCCAGCACACCACGACAGACCACAACCTCTGTCGTTCCAGAGGGGGGGACTCAGACCCGAAGCACCACGGCGGCCGACCACGACACTCTGCCGTGCCAGAGGGGGGGGGACTCAGCGATGGCGGCCATCTTGCGCGGTCCAGAAGTGGAGTTTTGCTTACTACTCTCCAAAAGCATGTAGACAGCAAACATTGACATTGACTACTCACTGTTATTTAAGCTCACCGACTACTATCTCACGTTTGACTTCTTCTTATTAATTAAGACATATTCCCAACAGTTTCAATGCAGATTCAAGGGAACCTCAGTAAGCGAACCACCTAAATAATGGCACCGCTGGACAGCTGCTTATGAATTGAGTTATCACAAGCTATCTGAAGATGGCTGTACAAACGGACCTTAGGGCCAATACCTGGATGCATGCTACATGAGAGATAATGCAGAAGCCTAATAAGTCATCTAAACTATTCTCCTATATCATCGCAGTCTTCCCTCCTTTTGTTGATGATTAATAAAAGTATGTAACAGCAATCATAGAGTCAGTCCAATACTTCGAGCTTGTAATGTCATCAAGTCTCCCTGTAAATGCTGAATTCGCTATCATTTCGCCGACGCAAGATTGGTAGCGGCATTGTCTATAGCGCAACGTCTGTCGGTTTTTCTGAAGTGTTTGAGAGATAGCTTCAATGACTGTAGGCCTATAGACAACTTACATCAGCGAGTATTATCTGCAGTTCTCATGCTAGATGTTTGACTTATGGAATTTGCCTAAATTAAGCCTACTTGATTTCCGAGTAACACTGAACTCGCCAAATGAACCACAATTTGAATTTTACCGCAAATCTGCTAGAAAAGATCTGTTTGTGAATTATCACTCACATGTACACCATGCACTAACAAAATTAACTTCATTAGAAACGAAAAAACAAGAATCGCAGAACGATGTTCCAATAATCTAACTCACAACAGACACATAGACAATTTCAATGATATTCTACGACTAAACATGTATCCCGAAAATATCATTCGCAACACCAACAATTATCGTAAAACACAGAATTGACATCACTTTGGTCCCTATACACACCTATATCCAGCCACCAGGGCCTACCTGGTCCAACTGTCATGCGGTGGTGATCAGACCACCTACCACAATCACTACAATCGCAAATACATTGAAAACACACCGGAACATGGAATTGACATCACTTTGGTCCCTACACACCTATATCCAGCCACCAGGGCCTACCTGGTCCAACTGTCATGCGGTGGTGATCAGACCACCTACCACAATCACTACAATCGCAAATACATTGAAAACACACCGGAACATGGAATTGACATCACTTTGGTCCCTACACACCTATATCCAGCCACCAGGGCCTACCTGGTCCAACTGTCATGCGGTGGTGATCAGACCACCTACCACAATCACTACAATCGCAAATACATTGAAAACACACCGGAACATGGAATTGACATCACTTCCCTAGTCGCCCGTCCATGGATATTTATGGATGATTTCATGCATGTATCAGAAATCAATCATGCATGGGAATGCATGATTCATGCATGAGAATGCATGATTCATGCATTCCCATGCATGAATATTATCCATGATCCATTAAGTATCAATGATTTATCAATGTGACATTTGATGTTGCTCAAAAAATCATGCATGATTTTACGATGCACTTGATGAAGTTGACCATGGTCCCCAGGAAGGTGGAGTGCGCTTTTAAACAGCACGATCGATACAGAATTGAATTCTCCAACTGAGTGTGGAATAGACCAGTTCGTGTTAGAAATATGCAATGATTCATTGCACTTGCCGTCGACTGGGGTGCTCGTAATCACAAATGGGTTCTTCACATATATTTCTATTCAATTCATTTCTGGATCGATCATGCGGTTCAAAAAATGAATTTCACCAACCTGACGCGCCACTACGTTTTCATCAATTGCATGGTAAATCATATCTGATTTGTATGCTAGAACTACCTGAAATTCACATATTAAGGAAATAATACATAGCTCATTATGGTATGAATAGATTTTATCTATAACAAAAAACAATTAATCAGTGTAAACATGGAGGCTACAAAACATAACGAAAAAAGTTCACTTCATATAACAAACTTGTTCGCTAGTCTTTCTCTTTACAAACATTGAGATTCTTCTGAAGTTGGATAATAAAAGCTAAATTAAGTTGCATAAAAGAAAAACAGAACAAACCTTCAAAAGAGTCAATTCAAAAAATTAAAATTGAATTGTTTTACATACTTTTATCCCAGGCACAGCTGCAGCAGCCAATTCAAAGTTCTGGGGTTTACTCTAACAAAATTTATAACTTAATTAAAAACAGAATTAAATTCAGTAGCCAACAGAAAAATTACATCTAATTCGCCTTTAAGAGACCTGTTAGCTGGCCTCTAGGATTCTATGAACTGGAATAACACACGGAAATGATAGATACGCCAAGACACATGCGTGTATTATGAAGTTGATATAATCTCACTGTATAATCCATGCTATACTGGGTCTAATATATATGAAATGCAATACATTCATAGACGACAAATTCACGAAGCATTCACGATAATCATGGTGACATAACGTTAGGACATTGCAAGACTTGAAAAATGCATATACACGATAGATGTAATGATTATCAGTAAGTCATCGGTATAATTTGCCATCATAAACAGCCACTGACACTTCAAGGGGCCATATATGTATAGTGATAAAACGATAGCCACGTTTGATGTCGAAGATTCTGACACACAAGTATGACATGCATAAACTCAATGGATTCCAAAAACACAAAAGATTATTTCGCAGTATTCATCCCATACAATTCGCACGAAATATTGAAAGATCAACCATAATCAATCCAATTGCACACATTGACGCAGTGATCAGCAGCGAGTACCGAAAGTTAATAGAGGGGATTGAGCCTTGCGCAAGAGACACCATTTTTGCTCAAATGCTCGCGCAAATCCCAAAACCGTCGTCACGATAATCACCAGACGACTTTTCTACCCTTGCGCAAATCACCGTAATCACGCAATTTTCCCTAACAAGATTTGCTATGACGTAGGTCTTTATTCTTCCTATCAAACAACGTCATGGAAGACCTAATTCAACATAAGAATATCCTCTTTTACGCAAAAGCGATCAATAATCATGGAATATTGCTTGCTTCAAGGCAAGCAAAGGCAAAAAGCATTAAAAATACACTGGGTAGAAGCTGTGCTTAAATCGCAAATTCGTGTAAAGTAAAAACAATATGACAAATGATACCTTTTCTGAAAGCTCTCGATCAAGGCCATCCAAACATCAATGTTTCCACTTGATCAGAGGCACATGCAAAGATCAAATACATGTACATCTACATCCACATGTAACATGCATGTGCGTTTAATCAGAATTTTCTATGGTCGTCAGCATGTCATGTAAATATGACAAATGACACATTTTCTGAAAGCTCTCGATCTAGGGAATCTAAAGATCAATGTTTCCACTTGATCAGAGACACATGCAAAGATCAAATACATGTACATCTACATCTACATGTAACATGCATGTGCGTTTAAATCAGAATTTTCTATGGTCGTCAGCATGTCATGTAAATATGACAAATGACACATTTTCTGAAAGCTCTCGATCTAGGGAATCTAAAGATCAATGTTTCCACTTGATCAGAGACACATGCAAAGATCAAATACATGTACATCTACATCTACATGTAACATGCATGTGCGCTTAATCAGAATTTTCTATGGTCGTCAGCATGTCATGTAAATATGACAAATGACACATTTTCTGAAAGCTCTCGATCAAGGGAATCCAAAGATCAATGTTTTCCACTTGATCAGAGACACATGCAAAGATCAAATACATGTACATCTACATCTACATGTAACATGCATGTGCGTTTAATCAGAATTTTCTATGGTCGTCAGCATGTCATGTAAATATGACAAATGACACATTTTCTGAAAGCTCTCGATCTAGGGAATCTAAAGATCAATGTTTCCACTTTATCCGAGACACATGCAAAGATCAAATACATGTACATCTACATCTACATGTAACATGCATGTGCGCTTAATCAGAATTTTCTATGGTCGTCAGCATGTCATGTAAATATGACAAATGACACATTTTCTGAAAGCTCTCGATCAAGGGAATCTAAAGATCAATGTTTCCACTTTATCCGAGACACATGCAAAGATCAAATACATGGTACATCTACATCTACATGTAACATGCATGTGCGTTTAATCAGAATTTTCTATGGTCGTCAGCATGTCATGTAAATATGACAAGTGACACATTTTCTGAAAGCTCTCGATCTAGGGAATCTAAAGATCAATGTTTCAACTTTATCCGAGACACATGCAAAGATCAAATACATGTACATCTACATCTACATGTAACATGCATGTGCGCTTAATCAGAATTTTCAATGGTCGTCAGCATGTCATGTAAATATGACAAATGACACATTTTCTGAAAGCTCTCGATCAAGGGAATCCAAAGATCAATGTTTCCACTTGATCAGAGACACATGCAAAGATCAAATACATGTACATGTAACATGCATGTGCGTTTAATCAGAATTTTCTATGGTCGTCAGCATGTCATGTAAATATGACAAATGACACATTTTCTGAAAGCTCTCGATCTAGGGAATCCAAAGATCAATGTTTCCACTTTATCCGAGACACATGCAAAGATCAAATACATGTACATCTACATCTACATGTAACATGTATGTGCGTTTAATCAGAATTTTCTATGGTCGTCAGCATGTCATGTAAATATGACAAGTGACACATTTTCTGAAAGCTCTCGATCTAGGGAATCTAAAGATCAATGTTTCCAATTGATCCGAGACACATGCAAAGATCAAATACATGTACATCTACATCTACATGTAACATGCATGTGCGCTTAATCAGAATTTTCTATGGTCGTCAGCATGTCATGTAAATATGACAAATGACACATTTTCTGAAAGCTCTCGATCAAGGGAATCTAAAGGTCAATGTTTCCAATTGATCCGAGACACATGCAAAGATCAAATACATGTACATCTACATCTACATGTAACATGCATGTGCGTTTAATCAGAATTATATGTACGCGAGCATGTCTTGTAAATATGACAAATGATACATTTCCTGAAAGCTCTCGATCAAGGGAATCTAAAGATCAATGTTTCCAATTGGTCAGAGACACATACAAGGATCAAAGACATGCCCTGTCTTCCTGAGCATGGCTAAATCTTGGATGATTATCTCGTGCATTATGCACACATGCTCTTTGGAGCTTCTGCATGAGTATGTATGATCATGCATGTAGTTTGAGGGGGTTTATGGATGCATCATACCTAATCAATCCATGCCTCATGAAGTAGTTATCCATTAGGTACGAATGACCTATCTGGTGTGTAGCATGCATAGTCATCCACTGAGCATGAATGTGATACTATGTATATCACGTGCATAGATGAAATAGCTGCTATATAGGGCTAATTAAATAGGATCAAATAGGACTCCGTGCGTCACGCTAAGACATGAAATAATAGAGCTATCTCACATTTCTCTTTTAAAACATTAAGATCCGACGAATTTCGGTTGAACTTACCGAGCCGGTGTACTGGAGACGAGGACTCTTCAATTAAAGGCTGCGTTTGGCGATGAACCACCGTCTCTACCAGCGAAATCTTCATGTGAATGTCTGGAGTCTGAGAATTAAAGGTTTCAATTATGATCACTGCATTCAGTAAGAGTGCATAGCTAAGTCGATAAATCCATGTGACAGATACGTCCTGTAGTAAGAAAATGAAGTTCACATATTTACCAGCAATCGACATATCCGAGAATTCTTTTCAATAAACAGATGAATGATCCACGTCAATCCACTCAGGGATCAGAGTGCGTACATAAAATATCTGGCACACAATCTGAGCCGAGAGTGGTTTTGTAGATGATCTACAACCCATTAAGAGACTGCAATTTAGAAATAATGACCATTTGACAATTTAAGCGGAACGGTGGACAACTATTTAATGCAATAAAACGGAAAATATAATATTTTTTATGAAATAGGAGTAATGGACATGCAATCAGTAATATATTATAATGTCAACTTTAAGGTTAATAAACAGAGTAAAGCTTGTCTTCTTGAAGCTGGAATTAAACGTAGCCTAAAATTAAAAGTAACGATATGCAATTATTTTTTTAAACATCACAAAGTGCTTAAAGGTAAATAAAGAACAAAATGATCAAACAGTAAATTCTTTTAAAACGCAACTTTATAATTTTTAAAAAGGATAAAAGGCCTAATTAGAAAATTCTATTGAATCAGTCTGCTCATTCAGATAGCAAAAAGACTTTTACACCATGTTTCCAATCACCACATGAAGCACACACGATTGCTGGATTTAAGATCTAGCACATTATGTAATCTAAGCTGGAGAGGGATGGCTAATATCTCATTTAAAGTACGTTTATTTCACGAATTAACTTAGTAAAATATGAGGTCCTCAGGAGGAACTTTTTCAGTCGAGACTAGTTAGTCGGTATGTGGGAGGGTAAAATATTTCAAGCTGTTTTGAATCTAGCGCCTAATGTCGTCTCTGTGTGTGGTCGATACACGCTTCATGCGATCATGGGTTTGTTGAATAAGTAAGCAAGGGCAACAAATATTAATTATCCTCATTATTTTGTTAGATTCTAAATTAGATTCTAGCGGTAAGAACAATGCACGAGGTCAAAGTTTTGATCAAATCTATTGTTTACATGCAATCATGAAATATATTATCAACCTTTCCAAGAAATAATATTTATAAGTTCTGACATCTTTCCAAAATCTGCTTCCTCCAGTCCGAAAAAACCCGAATTCGGGTTTTCCGGATTTTCTCGGATTTATGCAGAGAGATAATCCGACCCGATTTCTAAATTGTTGTACCCGAAACTCGAGCTTTCGAGTCCGGATCTCGGGTAGGATCGCCCATTTTTACTGCAGTGCTCCATGCTTCATCGTTTTACGCATAATCGCTGCACTAAATTCTTACCCTTCGGGGGGGGGTAAATGTTAGCATACTTATTAGGTTACATGTACACTCTATTTCCTCAACATGTAGTCAGCATGTAGGCCTACCGTATTCGCAGCCTTTTCTATGCACTACTATTTGTTGCTGGATATCCAGCAATACGATACTGGATTCAAATCCAGCATTGCTGGAAACAGTCCTGCTAGTTATTATTTGCATTTACATAGCATGACAGTACATGAGATGTTCATATAAATACTTAAGAGTATTAGAAAATAATGATAAATTGCGTCTGATTTTGCTTTTCCATGGAGAGAGAATTAAATGGAAACACTCAAGTGTTAAACGGACAACACTTAGTGTTGCTCCGCAGAACTAACCTGGCAGATCATATTCAACTTTCTTTTAAACATAGACATTTACGTTGTAAATTACGGAAGCAACAAAAATTTTTTTTTTACAAAAACTCTGAAACTTGCAAATGTGCTGTAGCCTACATCCAATATGTGTAATATGAAATTTTGTGTTTTCAAAATCACTTGTAGAATATTAGCGCTTTTTACATTGGTGAATCTGCACGAACTATTCACTCTCGTGTCACAGAACATTTAACGAAAGAAAATTCAGCAGTTTTTCAGCATTTAGAAGGTCATGGCTCTATCAACGCTGCAAACATACAATGGACTATCATGCGTAGAAATTTATAGGTCACTATGAACCGTCGCAAAATCGAAAGCCGAAGAGATTGGTAATCAAAGTTCACAGATAAGCGTTATTTTGTGTGCTACATGACATTATTGATGCCCCTGTCGAAGGCTTATGCCGAAATTTGGGTTGCTTTTATTGCATTATTTTAATTTATTGAATATACGGTCGAAGTGCCTTGAGTTTTTTCCTGAATACTGCTATCCCGACCGATGGCTTTGAGAGAAATTATGCGCAAGCAGTACACGCGATTGAAGGCGCTTGAGTGTTTGTCACTTCAACTTTATATTCTCAAATAAAGATTAAAATACCATAGCCTATCATTCATTGCTTGGAAACCACTGATTTACTTTATTTGAATAGTAATTAAACAGTCGCAAAATTTGGAAAAAATACTTATGTAAAATTATGCAGTACTTTAATTGTTGGAGGTATGACAGTTATTGCGATGATTTCCTGTCAGTTTTGAGATGAAAATTGGATTATACATGAAAAATGTTCTTAAAGGCCGTGATAATGTAACATGTGTATCCAGGCATTGATTACAGAAACAGGAAAAATTGTCTGTTTTTTTTTAGCACGCAATATGTTTCAAAAAGTGGCTATTTGCCATGTCGACGTCTTTCTCGTTTAATTTATAGCCACTTGGGCGTCTTGCTGAAAATTTTATTACAAGGGGATCCGAAATACGGAAAACACGAGTCGAGTCCAAGATCGCCACATCATCCGTATCCGGCCATTCAAGAATACCGTATCTGTTCATAGTAGCAAATGTTACTGTGATGCCTACATCTTCGACATCAGTCACTTTCCATAGAAAATTTTATATTGTCTGGAGCGTAGATAATGGATTGCAGCCGCAACCCAGCTACCGATGGAAAGCTAGAGACTGCGTCATCACAAAGCATTTCACCCGAATTTTCTTCGGTAAATCCACTAACAGATTCCACTTGTCCAGCTCTGGGAACTCCATCTCTTCTGGGAACTGCGCCATTTCTGGCAACTCCATCATCTCCGGAAACTCCATCATCACAGGGAATTCCGTCATCTCTGGGAACTGCGTCATCACAGGGAATTCCGTCATCTCTGGGAACTGCGTCATCTCTGGGAACTCCATCAGCTCTGAGAACTGCGTCATCTCTGGGAACTCAATCAGCTCTGAGAGCTGCGTCATTTCTGGCAACTCCATCATCTCTGAGAACTGCGTCATTTCTGGCAACTCCATCATCTCTGAGAACTGCGTCATTTCTGGCAACTCCATCATCTCTGAGAACTGCGTCATCTCTGGGGACTGCGTCATTTCTGGGAACTCCATCATCTCTGAGAACTGCGTCATCTCTGGGAACTCCATCTCTTCTGGGGACTGCGTCATTTCTGGGAACTGCGTCATTTCTGGGAACTCCATCTCTTCTGGGGACTGCGTCATTTCTGGCAACTCCATCATCTCTGAGAACTGCGTCATTTCTGGGAACTCCCTCAGCTCTGAAAACTGCGTCATTTTTGGGAACTCCATCTCTTCTGGGGACTGCGTCATTTCTGGGAACTCCATCATCTCTGAGAACTGCGTCATTTCTGGGAACTCATCTCTTCTGGGACTGCGTCATTTCTGGCAACTCTATCATCTCCGGAAACCCCATCATCACCGGGAATTCCGTCATCTCTGAGAACTCCTTGATCGAAATGAGCTCCATCCATCTGAAATAAGGAAAAATAAGTACATCTACTGAACCTTGCGCATAGACAGAAACATATTTTGTGGAGATGCAGAGCCATAAGCAAACATAATGATGAACGAACACATTGAAGCTGCCAAAACTCGGCCCGCGCGCCATTTCCAGGCACATACATTTTATCTGGCCCGCCCAATATTTTCCATAATTGTTGTACAATTCTATATGCCAGTAGGGGAAGGGCGCTGCCGGAAAATTTTTGAGGGGGGCGCCATCGATTTCTTTTGGCGGTGGGGTCATCAAAATGTATGTTTTGAATTTATATGTTTGAAATGTCTCTGACCTTTTCTAGTTGGAGGGAGCCAGTGCAGTGGTGTGGCCAAGAAATTTAGATTTTTAACAATCACAAAGATATGTAGAACAGATGCACAATTTTTACGAATAAAAATTTATTCATCCAATTAAGTTAATTTTAACTTGATGAATAGTGAAGACCCAGCTAAGCTTCTAGAGATTTAATCAATGAGAAACACAAGTCAATTCAACACGCTCAAATCAAGTCAATTATACAGGTTGTCCCAGGGATTTTTTTAATATGCAAGAATAGACTCGAGATTCTTGATATGGCATGTAGAGCAATTCACATGGCACAAATAATAATGAAAAACCACAATAGCTAAAAATATTTCACGCATGCTCTTATTGGATCACTTTCCACTTTTGTGTCTGCATACGTATTCCTTTCCTAAATGCTGGTAAATGTATTCTATAGTACAATGCATGATCACGCATAGACTAGTTCTTAGAATGAGACATGGAAATAGTTTTAAGAAAGGAGTTCCAAGGGCCGAGGAATGCTTTTTACTTACTGATACTACTTGAAATCAAACTACTGCAGCTGCAGCCAGTCTCGCAGTGTTCGCCTGGTAGCTCTGTCTAGCGACTTGTGGCCTATGGGCCAAATCGATCACTGAGTGTCAATTGTTGGTCAGCTGTCAAATTCTCCTTGCCCTGAAAAATAATATCCAATATCAGGGATCTGGAGCGGAGATGAACTGAAGTGGGAGGTGAATCGGAGCAGAGCGATTTTGAACTGATCAGTAACATGTCTGAATTCGTTAATACTAAAGTAAATGAAGACATTGGCCTGCCAGCCACTATAGCTCCTTATACTATTAGAAGTCAATGAGTAATTAGTATACTACTCCTGTTATTTCCTGAATCTTTATATTCCTAGAATTTCAGGAGATAACACTAGTGGTTAAAGCAAATAGCATCCAATTTTAACATGAAACATCTGAAAACCATTGTGCATGATTATGGCTTACCTTCGTTTCGATATAATGTCGGTACTTTGTGGGAGTTATATGAGATATTCCATATCTGTTTCGTATGTTTCTCCATACAGAACTGAACCCCGAACTTCCAAGACTGAATAGGGGTGGAGAAGTATCTTCAAAATTTCTTCCACTTCCGGTTATATAAGGATGGGGTTGAATTTCAACACCTTTGAAAGACGAAAGTCTCATTTCACCGTATTTTAGAAGAATCGGCCTCACATCCTCCCCAATTGTCACCCACTGAAGGCCGTAGATATGTGCAGTTTTATGTCGATGCACACGGAATTGATTCACACATTCCTGTCTCCATGCCAAAAATTCAGCTATGGTTGCGTTTGTTGCAACATCAGGCCTGTTGCAATTGCTGAGCCAAATACGAATTCAGCCGAAAGATAATGCGCCATCTTTTTGTCATCATTCATGTTTATTGCATATCTTCGTAGTGTGGGCATGACTCTATTTAACTGAATAATATCATCGTCAACACAAGAGTTTGTCATCTAATTCAACCTGAAATGAAAAAGGTTTTCAGCGGATGCAACGAAAATATGCGATAACTTGAAATTAGTTTTAAAAGTCTGGTTTTCCTGGTCAGGTATGCTTGGTAACTTGACCAAAGAAAAACTGCACAAAACATCGTCTTTTATTTAACAGATTTGTTTTGACGAGAAGACGTACTGAAAAGTGCAGTCCATTTTTATTTTACGTTCATGCCCTGTTTTTTTACGCATTGTGCGAGTATAAAAGGGTCAATACGAAGCAATCAACTTGCATGAGCTTAAAAATTCAAATGAATAAAATTTATAAATCGGAATAAGTAGGCTATATGCTTATATAATTCACGACTTACATGCACTCATGTCTCCTTACGGGACCCATGTTCCGTGGGTCAAGTGTCGTTGACCCACTTCCAACCAGTTTTAACAAAGAAGAATTTGATAATTTCAATAAATGTGTAAAACGAAAAAATGATCATGAATGTTGCCAAGTGTGTCCTATATGTTAACTTGATACCATGCGACTCTAAATACAGGGGTTGTGATTGTCCTTCAATAAAGCGATTTATTATTATTAGCATTTTTATTATATTCCATTTTCACTTCAACAGTTTATTTAAACAGATCTCAGATGTCGTGGAAAGGTGATGGATAGGCAGTCGACAAGCACTCCACTGGACAAGAAAATCACACTAGAGAAGTTAAAGCTAATAATTCAAGGTATAGTTGTTCCTTCATAAGGTACGCTTAGTATCTTCATATACCATTCTCTGGAAGATGTATTGCTATTAACACCAATTATATTGTCATCACTTTAATTCCATGTCCGAATGATACATGAAACGTAAAATATAGCAATTATGTTTATGAATTTCAAAATCAGGAACTGCTGAGGAACTTGTTGAGTTGATTAAAATCAATGCCACACTTGTCGGAAGATACGAAGTTAATTTAATATAAGATTTGTTTGGTAAAATTTGATGTACAAGACGCTTCAGATGTTAACTTCGTCCATTATCAATAGAAGATGTAGACATTAATGATTATTTATTATTTAACTAAGCTCATCAATGAACCAATGGCAGACATGTCTCGTTTAATAGGTTCTACAAAGTCTAAAGTTACTCCAAGCAGAACCAAAGTAATTCATTGTTTTTGGAGGCTACCCAAGTTGATATAAAAATAAAACAATCAAATTTACTAGCCCGAACGTTTTCGGCAAGCATCGCTGACCATGATAAAGAGATTGAATAAGTCATTCGGGTGATATTTCATCCCGTGATCGTGGACCGAAAGCGTTCGGGTTAGTAAATGTGATTGGGTTTTATTTTTATATCAAACATGGGTAGCTTCCAAAAGCAATGAATAACAATAACTGCCCTTTATTTCAAGAAGCAAGATATGTTTAAAAACATTGCATTCCTTTTCAAGTGATGTACGTTTGACAATCTGTGTATGAAGCCGTGAAACTACAAGTATACTTTTAATAACTTTTTTAAATTATATGATATTTTAATTGAATTACTTTGGCTCTAAAATCCTACTTTGCGTAGTGTTAAAAGCTTCGCAATTTATCATTGAGCACTCTGGTTTACCATGGATCTTCAACAAAAACATCACGATTATTCAATGAAGACCATTCCAATTCCGACGAAAAAATTATACTGAAAAATTTAATCAAAAGTAGAACATTTCATCAAACGCATACAATGGAAAGCATTTTTCTTTAATCAAGCAGAAGATGGTGAAAAGAGCAATAATTTCCTGCGAGAAACAGCTGGATTAGATAGAAACTAAAGACGACGCAACTAAGCCCGTTCGAACAGGCCCTTTACAATTTCATTCAGAACATTGAATTAGGAAACTGCAGCCATGAATTTTCTTCACGCTTGCATGTAGACAAAGACAAAACAGTAACAAACGACTGAAGCAAAATAATATTCCCTGCTGTTAAAACCAATTACGTTTAACCTTATTATACCTAAAAACCTTATTATACTCTCACTTATTCACAAATCCACACAATGTGTAATTTTAGATTTTTTGCTTGCAGAAATTCAAAGTGCTATTTTCAAAATACGACTATTCGTGAAGTATTCAGTCAATCACCCTGAAATTAATGTACGTTTATTTTTGGGTGTATTCTCAATTTGGAACTCCTTCCGTTTGCATAGTTTTGAATGACAGCCCTTTGAAAAACATTTAGAAAAGTGCCAACTTGTACATACATTCTCGGTCAAATTGTCATCACCGGTGCTGTATCACTTACCCGAAGTCTGGCATTGGCTTTCTTCTTGTTAACACAATTACTTTTATTCCATTGAATGATTTGAAAATCAGCTGCTTTTAGCTCTCTAGCAATTGGAGTTCTCTTATTGCAGTCATTCTCCTGCAGTTCAAATATCGTAGCAATGAACTCAACGCAGCAATTGTTGTAGTGCAGATACTGGGTGATTGGGCTGCCAAATCTCCGAGGTAGTCCGAGATATTTTGTCGATTACATACATTTAATAGGACGAGCTGAATATCCATCTCGTTGATGGCCAACATCAGTCTTTTTAAGTATCTGATGCGGGCCGCTGCTGTGACCTCTTGTAAATTTCCACCACCCCAGCTTGTTAAGAACTCCTGCAAATACAAAACGAAATAATATTACAGGCACATACTGAGTCATATTTCATTAATATTACGTATATTAATTATAGTATATTATCACCCCAGGCACAGCAATAGAGCCAAATCAAGGCCTGAAGACTTCACTCAATGAAAATATAATAATACAATTACATATGATACAAGAATAACTACAAAGATATTTAGCAAGATTAATTAACTGTTTCACAGAGTAAGCTTAAGTTTTCCTGTTACTTAAGGAAACGACTCATGTGTCTTTTGAAGGAAACGTAGGCTGCATTGGTCAGGGAAACAAGAAAATGGAAACTAGTTCCACAACTTAGAAGTACGAGCAAAGAAACTAAATGAATGACTTCAGTGATGCGGTTTCGATCCTGATCATCATGATGGCATGCTATAGACTGCCAGCTCTCTGCCAACATCTTGAGAAAACTTTTGGCTTTGAGACAATGTCATAAAGTGTATTGCTACGTGTACCAAAATAGCATCGGTGGAATATCGTTAAAGAAGCCACATTAAGTCTGTCTGACAGGATCTGCATTTCGTTAGCTTGTTTCGTACCAATCAGCTTTTAGTGGTACTATAGCTGTTAACTATCCCGATGATGATTGTTATTGAGTGGTTGACTTGTCTGAATGTGGGTATATTGTCAGATTTAAGGATAAGGATACTTTTCAAACCGTAACTGGTTGATGAGTGCTTATTATATGTCAATGAAATGTAGTATCACTTACACTTGTTGTCATTTTAATGGCCTCACCTTAAAATCCACGAAAATATCGTTGTCTTCATTTTCCAGTGCCGCTTTTTCCAAAATCATCTTTTTACGCTAGAAAGTGCTTCTTCATTTTCAGTTGGCAATACTTTTCTTTTGCTTATACAGTGTATCCTCTGCAGATGTCTCTGTAAATAATTATTTCTCTGAGGGCAATTGCAAGCCGGACAGGCCGTGTAGTTCGGTACGTTGCACTCAGTGACTGTGTATTGTTTGATTTCATTTTTCAGGATACTTATAGGCTTGTCATTCGTTATTAAGTTAGAGTGTTTCCTTTGAATATGTTCTGTAAGTCGACTTTCGACTATAACATGGCACACCGAGCCATTTTCTGACAGAAATGGACAAAGGTACATTCTTCCAGGTTTCCTACGCAACCTGTTCAAAGATTCATCAATATCAATCTCACTGTTGAAACTTTTAGCGAATCCACTGGCTCCTTCTTGTATTCCTTCTTCATCATCCAGAAATTGTTCAACAAAACTGTTGTCTGAGTCTTGTAAAATAATTGTGTCATCTGAAAATGCATCAGCAGTTTCTTCAATTTTCGTGAATGGTAATAAACAATAAGTCAATAACAATGTCAACAGCTTATATGCAGTACGAATTCATAGATGAGCTTTCACACTCTATAAACCAAATTATATTCAAAGAAATTCGATACTTTATTTGCCTTATTATATTTTTCATGCTATGCGAACTTCCAGATAGGCTTACTATAGGCTACCTGGTATAGACAGGCAATAATGGGTAAGTTTGGACTTAAAACTTTGCTTAACCTATGGGCCTACATTATGCTTTCGTAATTAAATATATTTTTCAGATATTTCTATGGTCAAAATTAGAGAAGATACATGATATTGTCCATGACATGGTTCGGCTCAATAAAAATTCTTAATATTATCAAACTACGAGCACTATGACTTAGACAATATCTACACACGAAATGAATATCTGTTAATTAATTATTGACATTGCCACTGATGAGTCATTGCAAGACGAAACGCGTCTACGGCTGTCAAGTAATTCAATTCTTAAATTGTTCAAGTCTGTGGACATTTTTCTAATCTATGCCCAGGCGAATTGGCACTCTGCAATTCTTATGATTTGTCAATTAAGTCTCACTTTAGACGACTTAAGATGTTTTGGCGAATACTTGGCAACTATAAGTATCGTGTTCAAACAAGTTTTATATCAAATCAACTTGTTTAAAAAGCGAAATTCATCAGTGAAGGTCATCAGAATTGAATAGAGTGCACTTACTGGATAGAGTGAAGCATACTTTACCATAAACAACGCACATCGCCCGGCACAACGCACAGCAGTCTTCCCAAGCCCTCGCACTTTGCAAATAAGAAGCTGCTGATTGCATCTAACCTGTGCCTCATCAAAATTAACACTCATCGCTTTTTGCAAGATAATGGAAAACGTAGAATTTTCATGGTTATATGTACGCTATGTGTTCAAGATATAGAAAAGATATATATTGTGGATAACTTGACCGTCTAAATATCGGAATCGCAGAGGTTTTAGGGACCACACTGTCATCATTAGACCGAAATTTCTGAGAAATATTTGCAACGTAGTATAGCCTACTTTGTCCATTACATATTGTAAGAACTCCTTTTTATAACCTAGGCATCTGCAACGACGCAATTGAGTATATATTCGAATTTAGCGGTTTTCTGATGGACTCACATCAATTTTTTGATAGTTCTTAAGTCATGAATATTATCATACTACATGCACAGTGTTAAGCAATCTAAATTAATAGTAGAGGAAGACGGGGGTATTATGGGCATGCTAAGGATTAGGACCCGCTGAGGCCGCCAAAATGATTCATTGGTATTGCTACCATGCCCGTATCATAGATAAGTTAATTAATTGACGATATATTGTAGTGAAAAGGTAATTGAACATCTTTTTGCTCGTCCATATAAAAAATCGAAAATGTGTCATTTTTCTTTCGAAAAAAATATTGGGTATTATGGGCATCCTACTGGGGTATCATGGGCATATACTATGAAACACAAAATACCTAATACTTATGTGTGAAAGTTCTGTTTGTGACATTATTGAGAATCGTTTAATGTGATTAAGGTTTATGGCCTTACCGGTCGGTAACTCAAGAAATCAGAAACATAACAAAGTCTTCTATTTATAGAAAAGCAGAAACGGAAATTCGAAAAATATGCCCAATCATTGATGACATCGAACTATGCTTCAACTTACCCGATGCTTCGCTGTAATTAAAGAAGGGCATGATATGAAGGAATTGAATGAAATGGAAATTATTTCATTTTTACTATTCGTGATTACTTGACCTATGGTGTTTTTGGGTAACGTCAGAAAATTTTCATCATTTTCGCTAAAGCAACCCTAGGTTAAATACTTTCAAATTTGTAGTCACGAGGATACCGATAAATTTACTTCACGTCATAAAGAAGCTGCAAGAATTCCGATTGTTTTGCTATATATCTTATCTATGGCGCGTTGAATAGGCTTATTTGATTTGGGTGAAGTCAGACACCTGTGGGTAATGTAAGATAAAACTTTACGGCGTAGGATAATTTCTTCTACACTTTTTGCATATAAATAAAATTAAACATTTTAGACGGTAATTGTTGTCTCTCTGTTCTTTCACCATCCAGTTCACTACTTCCATGCATGGCATATTGTTGTTCAAGGCCATATAGTGTAGGGAGTGTTCAAAATTTCCCTCAAAGTTTTGATTCAAAATTTTCCAAAGAATTCTACTAACTCCATTGAACTCTACTAACTAAGCAATGCGGAATACATGCATCTTAACCTACAAAGCTGAGGCCTAGCCGCCTTTTCCCATGTTCAGCAATGATTATTCAGGAAAAGCCGTAGGCCTATAATGAGACACAAAAAAGCATATCAAATTTATAATTTTGAGTCTGGCATTGACTGTCATCAAACTGACATTGACTTTGGTCGGAGGTGGCTTTCAAAAAGGCCGCCTTTTGTGAAGCGATAAATGTGAAGCCATAAATAGCCTCGCACAATAACACATAAGTTTAGAAATCTGCAATTATGTATATTTATGTAAGGACGACTAATAAATACCGGTAAATGTAGTAAAGCACAACAAAATGTAACTATGCAATTGCCAGTTGTGATAACTGCTACACTGACATGACTGTGCGGCCTACCCCCATCATCATACCGCATGCCCATTGTGACATTGCGACCTATAATCAAAAGCGGTGGAGAACATAAACTACTGATATCATCAATTGGAAGACATAAGCAAAAACAAAATTTGACAGTCGAATTTTAAAAAGTGTTCCAAGAGATAGGCCTACAGCCTTTTAGTTGATAAAATGTTCCATATTAAAATCCGAACATGCGCAATTTCTAGACGATGAAGTTAACTCAGACGTAAATTAGCTTATTACTTTTTCCAGTTATATAGTTTTCTGATATATTCTACAAGTTATTGGAGCATAGGTTATTTGGATTTCTTTTTGGCAAGGCGTTCAGCAGAGAATACTTACTCACTCCAATCAATTAGATATACATTCATATTTTTGTGAAATGTATTGTATTGGTCAGCAAGTGACCAAGAAGTAGGCCTATTAAGACATAATTGTATTAAGTTAGTTAATGAAGTGAATTAGAAATAGCGATCTACGATAACTATGAACTATAAATTGGGCATCCTATCAAAAATAACTTATTTGTCTTCAATAAGATAGTTGTCGTTTCATGACTTGAGATGTTTCTATGTACGGGTATCGAAAAATGCTCTACCTGCAGGTCACTAGTGCCAATCAACCACTCTATCATACTCATCAATTTTTGGGAAACTGGGAAATAAATAGGAGGTAGGCGTTTGTGCATGTTCTTCTATCTACTGAACAGACATACGTCAATTGTGGTTAAGTACATTTGATTGGGAGCAATAAGTAATGCATTATTGCGGCTATTATTAAAACAAAGTACAAAGTACTATTACAAAGTACGCGCATGAAAAAGATAATAGCAACAATGAAAACGGCAAGTATGCGTACAAATGCGTAAATTAATTAAGCACTTCTTAAGGTAGATAATAGATAGTACATCATCGAGCCGCTCTTCGTAAGACCAAATTTGAGCACTGTAAAATTTAATTTGGATTAAAAATTTGAAATTAATCTAAAAATAATTTATTCTAATCTACATCACTGCATTTTAGTAACGATTTCAATGAGAAATAGAGGCATGAATAAGAGACGCATGTAAATGTTTTCTACGAACAATTGCATGTAATTGTTTAACTGCTCCAAATAAGACCCAGTTTCTATGAAAATCACTACATGCTTAATTGAAAAATTTCAACCAAAATCACTGTATTCCAACAATTACACCAAAAACAAAGTATAGATTAGAGTAGTAGGGTTATGGATATTGATTAATTGTAGTTTCATTCGTGACATGTTAATTCATGCATGAAAAATGAATGGACTGAACTTATTCAGAACAAGGGATAAGTTTGGTCAATATCATGAATGAATTGCTTTAAGTAAACCATTAAGAGAATCGATGAAGTAGATACATGTATATTCACATCGATGCCTCAAGCAAACTTCCCTAAACTGAAATCCTGGCTGCGCCTATGATATGGCCTGATTTCTTTCCTTACCTGCTCTGCATCGTCGAATTGCAATTGACGCCGATATAGCAATCAGCACGGCTTTCCGTTCATAAATACAAGCAAACTGCACGTGGGTTTTTCCCTGCTGACGGACCATCTAACGGACCAATCGAAATGCAGCGTTCACTCATGTCATTTCAAGCATTGATTTATTTTCAGCAAAAAAGGCATACTCAGAGCAAAATCGACGTTTCTATAAAATACACCGTTCATATTTCTTTCTCCACTGCGCAGATGGGCGCGATTTCATTCATCCGTGATTATTGCGACTTCGATGCATTTGCGTACATAAGGAATCTCTGCGCAAGGTCATATCTATAAGGACAAAGGAAGTAAAGCATCAAATGTGGAGATCACCACGAGCATTAACCACCTGCAACGAAACGAAAATTACAAGTATGTTATTTTAAAACCATTGTAGGGGCTGTCTGCAATTGACGTCAAATAGGAGGGGGAGGGGCTTACTCAAAATTGGCATTTGATGTTTGACTTTTACTGATTAAGTCACCTTTTATGAATACATGATAGCAACTGTATACCAGATTTTCCAAAAATTCACACTTGTCTCTTTCAAATTTCGGGACACGCGCGGATCAGTAGACAGATTCTTTATTGATTTAAGATGACCAAATTGTAGTTGAATAGAATATCATTTTCAAATAATCATTTAATTGTTCCTCATAAACAGCCTATAAAAAATCGAAAATAGCCGATGCTGTTTGTGTTGAAAACATATTCTAAAATTTTCGTCGTCCCCTGACGCGGTCTGAGACAGACGAAAGTTTGGGAATATATTTTCAACAGCATCGGCAATTTTCGATTACTTAAAGTGATCATTTATTTCCATTCTTATTTCTAGTTCATTATGTAATCACGTGTTTTATATCTATCAATATTCGATAAACTCCTTTTATATCATCTACATCGTAGGCTACACTAAATGATGAAAGTCATGTAACGACTTAGAATTTCTGAGCTGCAGAGAAAAGAGAATGACCTAATCCCATTTTCAAACAGCCACAAATTTTGAAAATGATTCCTCTTTTAAAATACATACTTTAATATACAAGTAAAGAATGAGCTGCCAAACTCAGAAGCACCAATTATGACTTTCAATGAAATTGGAAGAACATGTGTATCCGGGAAAACGACCACCTTCAACGTCAATCCACACAAAAATGCCTGTTAAATGATCATAATAATTGCAACTTACCAGGAATAACGAGACCACTTTAATTGAGCTGCAGAAAAGCCCGAAACATCCCATGCAATTGATAGAATCCGTGTAATGGGAAAACAACCATCTACAAAGAAGGGATTAAGTACAGACTGATCAACATAATAGTCAACAACAGAAACAACAGAACAACTATTACACAATTAAATCAAAAATTCCAATGAAAAAAATACATGCACTTAAGTTTTTCACTTTTATCTATAGATCAGTGGTCGGGCCAGAGATTTTTCCGTTTTTTCGCAGCTCTACAAAATTTTCGCAGGCCTACTAATATCAGCAAATTATAGTATCATATTTCATGATTATGAAGAGTAAATACCGCTCTTATCAAAAACTTGACCAACGCCAATATCTGTCGGGACAAACTGATTTTTCAAAATGTCTTGTGCAATCTCCGCAAATAAGTGCTTGTAATAAGCCAGATTTTTCGAAAGTAACTACGTTCCGTCAGTGATGACTCACAAAAGATTTTTCGCAAATATCTGATTTCAGAAACTTGCTACTACTGCCATCTACTCTTTCTTAGGAGCCATTTTGTTAATACTTAATTACCTAAATTATAAAAAATAAATAGATAAATGAACGTTGTTTATACTCGGAAGCACATTAGGCACGGAGCCTTTCTTCCACGTGGCCGAGTTGTCATTTACCACTTTCATTCTTTTCCGTACTGAGTGTTTAGCAAGAATGCAGAGTGTACCTATTTTAAAAGTCTTAGGTTTGACCCGACCAAGATTTGAACCAAGGTCTCCCGGACGCAGAGCGAACACTCTACCACAAGGCCATAGCGCCGGTTCCTAAAAGATAAAACTGGCATTTTGTTACCGAATCCATCTTATCAGCTAGTACATACATGTGCATGTAGCAAATATAGTCAAAAGTCACTAACCTTACAACTAAACCACCAACAAAAATTTTACAACAAAAAATCTTGTTATTACATGTCATTTAAGACATGATCCGTTCCAGTAACAGGCGCTGACAGGAAGGTCACAACAAAAGGAGATAAACCAATCAGCAGTTGACAGAAAGCAGAAGTTTTCATCAAAAGAAAACAAGTAATAATTACGGATCGAAAGAGAAAAAGTAGATGATGCAGAAATTCAGCGGTGTGGAAATCTTGACTTGTAAAGATGCAACAATCATATACATGAAAACATTGAGCATGATGTCTCTGAGTATGATCAAGTATGATGTTCTCTTTCCATTGACTCCTCCTGCTCCTCACGCTGCTGTCTTGCTTGGTTTTCCATTAATATTGCACTGGTATTTCCCATCAATTCTCTCTGTCTCGGAATGCATCGAGCTTGAGGGTATAGGTTCCACCAAAATTTCCAGGCACCTGGAGGAACTGAAGTCGATCAGTGGCGGCGACTGCACAAGCAACAAAATTTTTGCATCTGCTTGCAGGAAATTACAGGAATAATTGGTGTCGCATTAATCTGATGATCACATTATTTCTGCAACAGACGAAGGTCTTAGACCGAAAACTTGAGTGCCAATGAATCTAATACGAGCAGAACGTTCTTTCCTGCAGTATTATCAACTCCGGCTCGATAGTTCTACATCATATTAATGTTTTCCATTTCCCTCGTGTTTCTTTTTGTCGATGCCTCTATCTTTTATCTCTTAGTGCTCTGAAGCATCGAATTTATTGTCACAAAATTATTTTCCTTTTTTTGCTGTAACTGTTTTCCGCTTTTTTTGATGGTGATCTGTCCTCTTGTTCTTTAAAACAAGCCTTGGAATGCCGCTTGGCCAACGACACTTTTTACGAAGACTGTCTGTGGTTGGCAACGTGTGGCAGAACCATAGAAATTGACAACAATAAACAGACAACTAAAAAGATAAAATTGCTAACTTCAGATAAACAGTTTTATTTCTATGGGCAGAACTGATTGTCGGCAGCTAGGTCAAACGCTCACACACTGTTGATCAAAAACAAATGTCTCGAGATTCGACAAAAAACAAGAGATAAACCATCTACAAATAACAGACATTTCATTTTTATGGACTTTGCATCATTTAAGAGAAAATTCCAGAACAGTCTATTTTCCAGGGTCAGCTATGAAATTTTCTGCCTATCTGGTATAAAATGTGGTACATTTTTTTGCAGCATCCACGTCTTTAGAATGCGCTTTCAAATTTTCTGAATGGAAGGTAAGAACCGTTTGTAAGATGAGAGTACATTCATTTAACATCACTCATCGCTTGATTTGATCTTTTCGGGTGATCTTAAAAACCACAGCTGTTCGAGGATATTTTGGACAACTTAATGGCAATGCAACTGATAACACAAGGCTAGGACATTGTGTTTTCTGCATCCATCAGAGCCGTTGCATCGTTAGCTGAATATCAAAAATATGAGTAAATCGTATAGGAAGTGTGGAGCGCTTCAAATGACTCCAGTTGCGTTCAGAATTTCAGGGCATCGAGCGAGTGTACAAAATGAATTTCAATGCATATATCCGACAACAATACTCATATTAATTTGAATTTTAATTGTTTTGTCTATACATCAATTGAAAATATATTTGAAATCAATTCGGTTATCATTCTTTATAGAACTATCGGCAACTTCTTAAACATGGCTTTGACAGCTTCGTATGCGGTTACAACATCCACAGTAACTCAGTAGATGCTCGGAACTACTGCTGTTTTTTCAATTCTTTTATTTTACTGAATCTGTTACAAGATGTAAGACGCTGTGAATAATATGAATGAAGCTTTAACTAAATGATAAGTAATGAATAACATGCTAATTAGTTGTTATTAGTTTGCCTTTTCCATCCTGTAGACCAGTGTTTATTCTAAAAGACAACATAGGTTCATTTTAAATGTAAGAATTACAAGGTTCAATTTTTCGCAGGCCACCCCCTCGGGAGCGGTTAAAGCTTAGTAACACACACCAAGTCAATTTTTTTCCCAGCGAGTTAATTTTTTTAAAACATTTTCGCAGATGGTCCGACCATGCTATAGATCTGCCATTTAATATTACGTGCAATTATATACAGATTTAGATACTTCTATATATAACGAAATTATCAACCGACCTTTTGATATGGCATATTTGAATTAGTTAGCATTGCTCAGTTAACCGGACTGTTCAAGGTCAATGACATCGGTAGTCTAGTCATGTCAAGTTTTGATAATGCCATGAATTTGGAAATACATGCACATGTACTCGCTACGCAAATATATATTTTTTTGGTTTTGATCAGTCTGAAATTGACAGATATTCTCATCTGGGTACAGAAAGAAGGCACAAATATAAAAAAGAAGAACTAGGCCTACATGTAAATAATATCAGGATTTCTGTTGAAAACTAAAACATACGCGTGTATTTAACGAAAATCAGAAAACAATTAAAAAAATAAATCTACTAGTGCAAAAAGTCTAAACATAGCAACTCCTTAATTACATCTCTACACAAATTTGCATCATCTTCTTACTTAATATGGGCCTATAAAAGCAATGAGTAGGCTTTTGAACAAGATGCCAACAAGACGGCCCCAATCATTACAACAATCCTTCACTCGTTCACAATCAAGTCAATGTCATCATCTAAAGAGCTAAGTGAACTGTTACAATCTTCACAACACGGGGTGTGAAAGACGGTTTCTCAGTTTTGTGTGTGTCGGTGCGCATAAGCTGAATACTCGCTCCGTACCAGCACTGGATGGAGGGCAACTGTGGACAGCAGCTGCAAGCTCAGCAAATTTTCACTAAGACGTTTTCATCCGCATTTACTTGGACGAACCGCCAAACTTGACGGCTTACATATTTTTGATTTCACTTGAAAAAACAGGTGATATGAAAGATATGCAAGACAATAAATCAGTTATCGTCCGCTAAGCTCCTTTATCCTTTTACCGACGACAAGCAGATTTAGATGTTACCTGACTTCTGACTGCACCCTGATAAATAATGGTCTTCAAGAAAGAAACCTTCACCGAGCGCAAACATCACTGATAAACAGGGGCAATGAAAAATTAATTTCAAATAATTGCTAGGGATTTGCTACAATTAGGTGCAATTAAAATTTCTCAATTGACGAAATTAAGCTGACAATCCATTTGATTTTTTGGATAAAATTATTGCAATTAATTGGTCGGCCTACATAAACGTACATTACCTATATATGCGGGGATGAGAACGGGCAGTTAGGGGCTCTGACAAAAAATCAACTTTTGAAGGGCCCTCACGGAATCCTCTAGAATTCCGTGGGCCCTAAATAGAAATTCATTATAGAAATTCATAATAAAAAAATTCATTATAGCCTTTCAAGGGACACTGACGGAAACGCGTATCCGCTAAAGATTTTCATCCCTGTTATGCGAAGTTGCATGCTCTCTATCAATATCAATTTTTGAAGGCTGTAGTCATGGTATTTAATTTTAAAATTTAAATTCTACAATCATTTGCAAATAAGAATGACCAATAAATTCACTATGACTGAGATACTTCTTAGTTGTCTAAACTAATTTAGAGACGCATATGAAGACCAAAGATCTGTTATAGTGCCCGCTACTTTTGATAAGTGATCCTTAGATAACTTCGTTATAAATTAGTTCTGAGCTGCCAACGACTGTAAGTCGTCGTGCGAGGATTTCATAGAAGACTTAATTGGTTGTAGTCAAAGTAAAAGCAATTAAATAGACAATTAAAATGTGTGGTACCAAATAGTCACCACAGAATTCTGTTAAATACTGGTTGAATATGTGACAGTGAATTCATAGTCTTGGGAGCAAGGGCTGGTTCAACGCGGTATTGAAATCTTATCAATTAAAAATTTTTGAGTGATGAATATGTTTAAAGTGTTTTCAGCAAAATATTACTGAATTCCAGTTATTGTATTACACATTACTGTATCAAGTTATTGATTATTATTGAATTCTAGCGAGGTGATGATAATCCAGTCAACCAGTGGCTGTGACTACACTCCTCCCCCAAACTAAGTAGATACCGGTAGTACATGATTGTCATCCATATATTGTGACACAAATGACATGATGACTTACATGGCACAATCCACATACTGAGGACTGGTTCAAAATACATTCACTTTGACAATAAGTAGGAAGTATAAAATAGATATTCAACAAATAGAAGCAGACATAATTATAATAATGTATTGCATGCAAACACAATTCAAAAAAATATTAAGAATGCAACATAAGTACTTCACAATAGACTCAGTATTATACCCGCGACTGCCGATCAATATCATTTGCCACAAAATATCCAGGATTACAAAACATTCGGAAGCTCTGACATATCAGTCGTTATGAAAATTAAACGACTTACTTTTATAACCAGCTAAATCACAAATGAGGTCCATTTGGTCAACCGTCTAATGTAGCTAGCTTGAGCCCTATTTCTTAATCAGGGGATGGGACCATTTGGATTCATGCAGCCTCATCTAAAAAAGCAAGTATCTACCTGCTATTCGTCTCAAACATGCTGTATAAACCGAGTACAGTGGCGCTGCTTTCTGAATTATTTTGAGTCATGACCGCAGAATGTGCGCATTAAAATTCGGTTCAGTTGTTGAGAAAATAAGGTTTCATTTCAAGACCTCATGTGTTGGTTCATTTTATAGTATATTATAATATTATGTTTTTCAATTTCATTAATTCATGATTTTAGCATGACACTTAAAAAATTGCAGAAATCTTACTAATTTCCAATTTATAATGTCACCCTCTATCAATTGGCCTACTTAGTTTCCTTGCCTGATACTACCTGAAACCTTGATGCTGTAAACCTAGTACGCACTACATCTACCGGATGAACAAGGAGTAAAACATAAGCTGTTTTTGAATTCTTACCCAGTCTAAAACAGCCGTGTTACATTCTCCAATATCTATTCCCGAATGAAACCCGGGTCAGAGTGAGAAAAAGAAATGGAACCCTCAATTGAAGCACAGTATAAAAATGATCACACTGAAAATGATGCGACGCTTGAACTTTCCTATTGAATTTCAGAAAAATATTCATTGTTTTTAAATCAAAAACTTTAGCACCGGTAGGTCTAGAAAAAATGTTAAATTTTTATTCAATCTCAAGCACATTATTTCAAAAAGGAGACCATGAAGGTGTACGCTTACAGCTAAAATACAATTTAACTCACACTTCATGGAATAATAACTTGGCTTGTAGCATGAGTGATCGTCTTACCTTCTTTTACGAGGCCTCCAGCACGTAAACTTGAGAGAATCGGCAGAAATTGAGTCACACAGGTATTCGATTCACACATCTTCTACCATACTTCCTTTAGTTCGAAGAAGATTCACGAAATCATAGTTTGCCAATGTAAAGAATCAGCATGAAGTCGTTGGCACATCCAGTGAAAGCTTTACAATTCACAGCCCTTCTGTTCGAGTGAGGAGCGCATATCGAAACGAGCGCAGCAGTATGGCCAGACAGTATAAGGTCACGCATTGTTAAAAGAAACGCAAAGTAAGTCAATGCGCGCTAAAGACGGCGGGCGAGGACACGCGCACACTATGCGTGAGTCACTCTATAAAGCAATGATCCTACGTGTAAGGCAAGATTGATGTTGTTCGATTGACGTCACTCGATCGTATTATACAGAAGTCCTCGACTGAAGGCATGCAAGGAAGAAACAAACGCTCATATTAATGTAGACCTGCAATTATTAATGAAGTATGGGAAATATGGGTGCTGCTATTGTGCTTGTCTGTGAAATCAAACTGCATGTTCATCGACTTCGCTAGTGCAAGTTACACTGTTCAAGTTCAATTCCATTGTTCACGTGTTTGTCTTGGAGATTCGGTTCCGTTTTGACACCAGCTGCTGGCTAGTGATAAAAAGTTGTGACTTTTCAATCATTTGACGTAAACTGTAGCTAACAGTAGTATTATGTAGCTAAACAGATGATTTCAGAAGTGCGCTTACTGCACTGTTTAATGCTAACAATTACATAAGTATGCAGGAATATTTTTGTTACATCGACAAATTAATTCATAAATATTTGTAAAATGTTTCAGATATGAACATTTAGGTGATTATGATAATATTTGTCAAATAATAGTCAAAGATGTATCAAAAATTATTAAAAAATATCAAATATGCAGTATTTGATTGTTTTATAAAACAATTATCTAATATTTGTAAAATTTGTCACCATTAGTCATATATTAGATAAATTATCTCGGTTTTTCAACCCGGGAATACTGTAAGAATTGAAAAGAATAATGCGAATTTATCATGAATGTTCAACCGGGATTTATGCATGAATCATCAATGCAAGTTTTTAAGATATCATAATTGCGTATTTTTATTGGTTCAATAATGATAATCGATGTATTTTGACAATGCATATAAGCTTTCCAATCATTAAACATGCTTACCAACAATGATTTTCAATTTTAAATAATCTTTATTTTATCAATGCGAATTTGTCATCAATGTTCAACCGAGGTTTATGCATGAATCATCAATGCAAGTTTTTAAGATATTGTAATTGCGTATTTTTGGTTCAATAATGATAATCGATGTATTTTGACAATGCTTATAAGCTTTCCAATCATTAAACATGCTTAACAACAATGATTTTCAATTTTGAATTTTCCATGGATTTATTGGAATCATCGATCATGGATCCTGTGTCCATGGCTGGGCTACTAGGGTTTGGTCCCTACACACTTATATCCAGCCACCAGGGCCTACCTGGTCCAACTGTCATGCGGTGGTGATCAGACCACCTACCACAATCACTACAATCGCAAATACATTGAAAACACACCGGAACATGGAATTGACATCACTTTGGTCCCTACACACTTATATCCAGCCACCAGGGCCTACCTGGTCCAACTGTCATGCGGTGGTGATCAGACCACCTACCACAATCACTACAATCGCAAATACATTGAAAATTCACACCGGAACATGGAATTGACATCACTTTGGTCCCTACACACCTATATCCAGCCACCAGGGCCTACCTGGTCCAACTGTCATGCGGTGGTGATCAGACCACCTACCACAATCACTACAATCGCAAATACATTGAAAACACACCGGAACATGGAATTGACATCACTTTGGTCCCTACACACCTATATCCAGCCACCAGGGCCTACCTGGTCCAACTGTCATGCGGTGGTGATCAGACCACCTACCACAATCACTACAATCGCAAATACATTGAAAACACACCGGAACATGGAATTGACATCACTTTGGTCCCTACACACCTATATCCAGCCACCAGGGCCTACCTGGTCCAACTGTCATGCGGTGGTGATCAGACCACCTACCACAATCACTACAACCGCAAATACATTGAAAACACACCGGAACATGGAATTGACATCACTTTGGTCCCTACACACCTATATCCAGCCACCAGGGCCTACCTGGTCCAACTGTCATGCGGTGGTGATCAGACCACCTACCACAATCACTACAATCGCAAATACATTGAAAACACACCGGAACATGGAATTGACATCACTTTGGTCCCTACACACCTATATCCAGCCACCAGGGCCTACCTGGTCCAACTGTCATGCGGTGGTGATCAGACCACCTACCACAATCACTACAATCGCAAATACATTGAAAACACACCGGAACATGGAATTGACATCACTTTGGTCCCTACACACCTAAATTTTATAATTACTTATGAAATGAACGGAAAGGGAAAGGTGAGCGAGATGGACTAATTGCTGAGCGGCGTTCATTTTATAATTTCGCGAACTTGAACTGAAAGCCGTTCAAAATTTTCGTGAACTTGTCAGTCACTTCTTCTTGCCATAGACCATGCCACCTAGCCTGTGGCTCGTTAGAATTCGAAACATTATCCAGATTGTGACATGAGCCTGCAATTATAAACAAACATGAATGCTAAATTCAAACCAAGTATAATGATGATCAGTGTCAACTGTCCTGATAAGTTAGAAAGCTAAAGCCTTTGACTCGTTAGAATTCGAAGCATTATCCAGACTGTGACATGAGCAACCCTGAAATTAAGAACAAACATGAATGTAAAATTCAAACCAGGTATAATGTTGATCGGTATCAAATGTCCTGATAAGTAAGATAACTAGCGGCAACGGCTCAATAGAATGCCAAACACTAAGCCTACGAAGAGTATGATACAAGTACATGAGAATAAATGCCATTAAAAATGAGAATGTAATTAAAATTATGATTTAAACGGTGCTGCATAGGAAGCTATATGCGTGCTAAGCTTGCGTTGTGCTAAGAACGGTTGTGTCTCTGCATAGTTTATCGTCGTGATATTGTTTGGGCTTACATCTCAATGACCAGTGCATCGATTTTCATTGCTTTTTTCACAATCTGTGCCGTCGTGCTCCTGCTAGTTATTCTTATTCTAATATGAATAATTACATTATTCTAATTATGCTTCATAATCAGCTGGATCATTGACTACGAACGACGTACATTTGCCCATTAGATCTTCCTGGCTTCGGAATATCTAGTGAGTTGCAGTGATTACTGTCTCGGAGAGTGTGGAATCAGCGCGTCACCATCGTATCGGGCAGGTCGTGCAACGGCATTTTCAATTCCATGATCCAGTGTAATTGAAGCGACTCTTGACATTGTCGTCAGTATAGTTATTTGGCTAAGTGGTTGGCACAGAGTCCAGAAGTCCGTGGTTCAATTCTCATAGCCTGAACTATTCTTTCATGATGTTGAAAGATATCAAATTTGATACAGTTGGACGAACTTCATCACAGCTGAACTAACTCACTAAAGAGCAACTTTTACAGATAACCACCTGAAACGATAACCACCTTTTACGATATACCATCTGAAACCTTGTGTTCCATAGATTATTTTGACGTACATTGTACTTTCTTAAGGGTCATTAGGCCCTCCGAAAGAAAATTGGGCGTTTTCTTTGATGCAGGATTTTAACATGATGACAGATTTTTTAATGAAAATCGGCATACAGTATGAGTTATCATTTAGCTTCATCAAGATGTAAAGATTTTAAGATTCGTTGAATGTGCAAAAGATGCAAAGCTAATATTTTTTACCGAAAAAATGCTGCTAAAAAACATCCGACATGATTTTCAATGATGAACATGCTCAATTTCAATAAACTTTATACCATGTGAAAGATTATGCTTAGTACTTTTAAACTGGCAGATCGTTTAAGTTGTGTATGGTCAGTTGTGGTACGCAGACAAGACACTAAAGCTTCCCGATTAACCAAAATCTATGGCACTCCTATAGGAAACGTCCTACGGAATTATTGTAATTTTCCTATAGCCGGTAGTGCTATTGCTATGGAACTCTATTCTATGGCACTGTTGGAATGTTTTGTCCCATTGAATTTTGGGGAACTTTGATCCTATTGCCTGTGGGACTAATTTGTCCCATGGACTTGTGGGAAATCCTGTCCTATCGAATTTCGGGAAATCCTGTTCTATCGAACTTCTGTCCCATAGAATTTTGGGAAATTCAGTTTTCATGGCAGCTCCTAATGCTACAGCGTGTCTAAACCTTTTCGCGACATATTGACGCTTTATGTGATCATGATTGTGAAGAATAATCAGTTTAGTTTAGCAATTGTGACAATGTCAATTTAAAGACAGCATGCATGAGGTATTTGCACTTTTCACTTTCGATCCTCTTGACATGTCGGTGAAAGTCCGGCCCAGATTTCAAAAAAAAAATAGTTTGAGAATCAATCTCTCTATGGAGCGTTATTTTTTAGCTAATTTCATGATCATTCACAAAACGCCATTAAATTCAAAAAACAGCCAATGATTTTTAATATCTTCTCTTTTTAGCCATTTGAACACTTGCTTCGATGAAAAGTTTCTCAGAAGTCATTCACCATATTTCTTTCTCTTCCATTGGGAAATGTAGTAGGAGTTGATCTGCAAAAAACAGGAAATACATTATAAATATGCGATAAATGATAAGTTGATGATGGAACATAGACGTTCTGCATATAGGCAGATAAACTTTATTTAAATGAAAAATAATGCAAAATATTGCAATTGAAGAGTATTTGATAATTGCTATGTTTCTTGTATTGGAGATTTATATTATTAATATAGGATTATAACATAATAATGCAAATGCACCCCGCTGTGATCTTGCAGATGAAAAATATCGCCAGAAGTTTCATTTTACTTGTTTATTGTCACAACTGCGTTTCGTCTGCTCTCAGTAGTTGTGACACGCAGAATGAATCAAACTGATTGAAACATGATTCCTGCTAGAATATCGATCAGACAATGGTCCTTTCTTTTTATTCAAGTTGACGATGCACTTTTCCTATTAGTAATTTTTCTGCATATATACTTTTTAGCTACTACTTATTCATTTCGTGATTACTTGTCCAGAGACTGTCCATTGCTTGATCGATACTCTAGCAGGAATCAAGTTTCAATTAGTTTGATTCAGTCTGCGTGTCACACCTAGTGAGAGCAGACAAATAAACTTATGACAATAAGTAAGTAAAATGAAACTTTATGGAACATTAGACTATATTGGTTTCCATGCATGCATGCATACGTATATTCAAGGTGTAAGCATGTAAAGTTATTGTCTTTTCTAACTTTTTGTAAGCATCTTGCGATACTGGTAGAATTTTAGATTTAAAAGCACTGCTATTATTAGAGATAAGATTTATTCTCCTATGCTTTCACCTACTAAAACCGCATCAGTTAAAAAGGAAAGAGGTTAAACTTATTAGGGTGATTATCATGTTTGTATTAAAATTCAAGTGTGAAACAAGGGGTGGAATGAGAAAAAGTGAAGATAGGAAGATAGATTCGAATTCCTATCTTCACTTTTTCTCTTTCCACCCCTTGTTCATCAAACTTAGCGTTGCACATGGCTTGTTCCTTCGCGCTTTGAGAGTATGTAGTCCTGAATTTTTGTCTGATGAAGTTGATTTCATTTTCGCTTCACTTTCTGCCTTAGCCTATCCTCAATCTGTACTTAAAGGTGTAGTTCGGTACTTTTTACGTATCAATTTTATTAGCAAAAACGGAAGACATAACACTCTTTATTATGTTCCACCGGATGTTTTTATCTCAGTCATCACCGTTGAAGAGAGATAACTTGTCTAATGTCAAGCTATGACGTCACAGAGGACGATGATGATTCCCGGCTGCATCGCAGCCGATCGCTGCACACCTCTAACAGGGAAGTTCACATGCTTCGCGCAGTTTCACCGTCCCACGCACGAAGATGGACAATCAAGGTAATTATTTATCGTCATACATGTGCTGTTGAGAATTACGGTTTTATGTGACAATGTAATTATAGAGAGCATAACCACTATGCCACGATATTTTAATTGAATTCCAATTTTTTCGTCATTTTTCATTTAGTTACACATACTGTACAAGTATCATAAAATTTCATTAGCAGTGCCTGTACCTGCACTACATATGAGATATAGAAAGACTTACTTTACGCAGCCGATAGTCAAAAGAAAACTGGTAGCAGTAAATCCAAAACATTCATTTCAATTTCTTACTAATAATCATTGCCAGTATACAAAGTCGCCAGACGTAATTTTTAGTAGAAGTGCGCCGGCTTACGGCCCATCTTTTCGTTGCTTTCCTGTATGTCTCCGATCAAGACACATGGTTCAGAAGATCTCACATGATTTCTTACCAGTTCCATTTGAATGGAATATGTCTCCGACACAGTGGGCTCAACATACTTTTTTGAATATCATAAAATCGTGTTTTCCGTATCATATGTAAATTCATACCATCAGAAATTTCTTCCAGTGTTGAAAATGTGTTGCCAGAAATGATTGTCGCGGAAGTTACTGCAATATTACCAAGAAATGACTTCGGTTGAGAATGCCAAAACAATTTATGTCCACCAATAGTGCAAGTTATATCAACAGTAATAGCCGATCCAACCGCTCGAATGCTCAAATCAGCTTGAGATAAGCGTTCACCACATTGCGGACAAAATTTGAGCAACTGATTCAAGCAGGATTCATAGACAATGAAACATTGCTCCTCTGCAAAACCTTGCTGATCATTTTCAAATATTTCGAATTCATAAACGTACTCGTCATCATCATCGCTCGCGGAATTTGATGAGCAGTTTTCAAAATCCGGATCAAGGGTGTCGTCTGCAAATGCGATAACTCACAATATCCGAACGACAACTCGGATAGAGCAGTAGGCCAAATCAAAAAAAATCTTCATAATAAAATTTCTTTTCCAATACATCAGTTGATAGATCATCACAGATCTTAATGAATGTTTGTACTGATGTTTAACCGCTTGAAAACTTATTTTAAAGTGGTATAGAAATAAATCGTTATTATTGTTAAATGTAAAGAGTCATACTAAAATATTAAAAGAAAGTTTACTTATAGACTATTTGGTGCGACTTAAAGTTGTATTTTATGGCAAGATAGATTGCTTGAATACAAAATGTAGCTAAAGTATTTTCTGTAACATTTACCACTAAATAACAATTTTCGATCAATTTTACTCACCAAGAATCCGTTCGGGGCTTCCAACAACCGAAGTACACGTATCTGTTGAGAATGATGTATCCACATCGATGTTCGATCGACTTGCGTTCAATTTATCGATGGCTTTGCTTCGACGAAAAGGTAAATTCACGATCAGTGGAACCTTCCCCAAATTCAAAGTCGGCACAGCATTCTCTTTCAAAGAATAGGGTCGTCTTATTTTATATTGCTCATGCAATAACGTATACTGAAGGTTGATTTCTTTATCTTTGTCAGCAAAATGAATTGAACAGACACGGCTGTGAGCTGATGGTTTAAAGTTGGCCCTACCAATTTTTTCACACCAAAGTTTTCTCAATTTCTTATCGGAGGGAAACTTATGAAAACACAACTTATTAGTATTTTTAGTGCTGTTATTACTACACTAATAAACGCAACACTGCACCATGATTGTCAAGCACTGACGGACTAAATGAGTTTTGCTTTAATTCACAACTCGAAGCACGGCGTGATCCCTGCCTGAAGTCGATGTACAACGCGCACATTCGTGCAGTCACCCATGGATTCCTTAATAGTAGTGGCCGGGATGGGAAACTTGAAATTAGGGAAATACGGAAGAAGGGTCACTACCGCTCGCTCGCTAGAAGTGTGAATGGTAGCTCACAGTTCACATTTGGCGTGTATAAGCACCTAATCGCCTTTGTTTTTAATAATCATGTGCACTTTCTGGCTTGAAACAGCAGACACATTTCTCGCATCACTGCCTTTATCTTGTCAATACCATGAATATAATAATTAAAACTTTGATAAACATTATCACTCAATAGCATTAAAAGGAACTTCATCTCAAAAGGACAAGCATGTCTAGAAATTTTGCAGGATTAATTTCAAATCATAAGCTTGAGTTCAAATTTCCATAGCAAAGCATCCCCTTATCCATGACTTTCGATAAAAATGAAAACAATCAGAATCATTAAAAATCGTATAGTGAATTGAAAAAGTGAATCCAATACAATTGAAGACAATTGATATGTTATGCAAAGTTACTTGTTAATTTGTGAATTTTTCGTGCTTTTTCTTTGTCAGTATTATAATATTTACATGATTCATGAAATTTTTGATCATACAGTTAAAAAAAGTTTTTAAAACATTGACAAGCACGTCATGGCCACTAGAACATTGGAAAAACACAAACATTTCGTCGTCATTTTCAATGCACTTTGAATAGAGAGAAAGAAACAAATCAAGGTGTTGATTACAACGAAGAAATTCAGTTTTGAACATTGTTTTCAAATCATTCATCAGACTCCACGCTCTACAACAAGCAGTCAGACACAAATCACTCGGTACAGTTAGTCCTCCTCGTTAATACTTCTAAAAAATTCACATATTGGAGTCATCACTTCATTGGTAGGTGAAAACTTTCATTTAAATTGTCCTCACTTTTTTCTTCGACGATCAGTAAGTCTGTACAAAATTCACATCGATTTCGTTGACTAATTGAACGACTGATATAACCACCGATTTGAATATAACCTTCAGGTCTTGACATGGGGGTGAAACAAATTTAGGTATTGGAAGCTCTTCGAAAATTACAACTGCTGTCTCTTCAGTTGATTTAAGTGTCTTCGATTCATGCTCATTGGGTTTCTCAAATAGTTGGAGGTATTCTGCTATGTTTTAAAAGAGCCATTGTTTTAATTTTTCTTTCAGTGCTGAGGATGTTTCTGACAGAAATAAAATAGTTGCCACCGGATGCTTGTCTGTACCAACTGAAGCGCCTTTCTAGTGGGTCCGACTGGATTTTTCCGCACAGCACATAGTTGAATCCGCACTCCAAGAATGATGCAGAGCAATAAATGTTTCTTTTGTAAAGCCCTTCAAGCCAGATTGCCTCCAAGTCTCCAACCATTCCACAAAGTCTTCCAGATATTTGATTTTCCAATCATTAATTGATGATATTGGATCTTGGGCCGCATTTCGCTTATGTTTTCCTCATAATTCCTCGCGTTCAATGACTTCTACCGACTTCATTATGTTTTCCCTCCTGGGCTCTGCGTTTCAGCAATCCATGATTTTGCTAATGCCAATAAATTCACAATTTGACTCATTCTTTCAATTTTCTCAGATGGTAAAATGTCTTTATACTTCGAGCTGGTACACTGTGGATTTAAGATATATCTCAACACTCAATCACTTTTGATATTAAACAGAAAGAAGTATCACTGGATGAGGAACATTTTCATCAAAGAGGAGAAAATGTAACTTTGAATGAAGACGAAAGTAGTTTTCTGGCACTGATTCATCATCAATTCTGTTCATAATGTCCTCAAAGGATTCCACCTTGTCTTCCTCCAAGAACTCGTCGCATAGTTCTTCCAAGCGTTGACTATCCGCTGCTCTTCTGGACTCGGCGATGGCATTTGCACTACGAGGGCAAGGAGGATGGTACTGAAGCCTTTCTGGGAGACCTGGGAAAATTGATGGGACGGCATTCTTCTTCAGTTTCCTGAAAGTAAAAGAAAACAAAAATTAGAAAATTCACAAATATATTAGTCTCATTGATTTTCTGAATGCCTGACGCGCAAAATTAAATAACGGCCAATTTAAATATTTAATTGGAATTGGAATTCATTATCATTCAATCAACATGGGTTTTGAAATTTTGAGCATAGGTTCGGGGCCTCCGTCAGGGAGGCCATCTCCCTGGGATCTACCTCAAAATAGAGGACGGCCAATTTAAATATTTAACTGGAATTGAAATTCATTATCATTCAATCAACATGGGTTTTGAAATTTTGAGCATAGGTTCGGGGCCTCCGTCAGGGAGGCCATCTCCCTGGGATCTACCTCAAAATAGAGGACGGCCAATTTAACCCTCGGGGGGTTTTCTGGGTCCACGTGGACCCATTTTTCCAGATCACTTGCTGTTATTTATTAAGTTTTCATTATTTATTATTGATATCACTGGACTTTATCTGTATCGATATGTCAATTATAACTGCCAAGTGAAAATGTATTAGCTGTTGTTTAAATAATTGCAATACATCGCAAACCTTTTAGTAAATCTATGGGTCCAGCTGGACCCAGTCACACTGATTCGTTTCATCGGTCGTCATAGCGCAGAAATTCAGTCACTGCTATTCCAAATAACAAAGGCCCGTATTCGTGAAACCAGATAAGGATTTCCCGTATCCTTAGCGACGCTATATCTTAGCCTTATCCTGACCGTCATATTCGTGAAGCAGCTATCGTCACGCGCTCACGATGTGTAGCATTTTTTCTATTTTTAGCCTTAACGCCATGCACTTCAAAGGCTGACAACTGGTCAGATTTTGGAGACGTTGAAATCACAGGCGCACTTGCAAACGATTCCATCGATTAGTTGTCGATCTGCCCAGGCCGATTGGGCCGCTTCAACTCGCCTGATACAATGCGAAACAGTAGATAATGAAGCATCGAATAGCGGTAGTGCTTATTGGCTGCACACAGACACACGCACACTCCTTCCCTGCACACAAAGACACACGGGATAACGCAGCTGAAACTTCGCTTTGCTTCAAAGCTTTTGCTATCGTCGCTATTGTCGCACGCAGGTGCAACTGTGACGAACTAATGAAATCGATTTTGATGTGACGCGTGAACAATGCTCCCTGCCTGCGCTTGGCTATGAGACAGCGCAGGCAGGCCGTTCTGTCATTACACCGCACTGCTGTTTTATGCTACGAGCGAAGATGGCGGAACGCTCACAAACGGAGCTCAAAAGTTGAAGCTTTGAGATTATTGAGGGCGCGCAGGAAGACGTTCCCGAAGCTTCTTCATCTGCGAATGACACGGAGGACTCCAGTGAATCATCTGGTTCATCTGATATCGATGAAAGTGACAATATTTCACCTTCTGATGGCGACGTATCCATTAACCAAGCAATCGGCAATCAAGTGAATATTTCATCCGCTGATGGAGAGCAATGGCAGGGAGCGAAGAGAATCTGCTTAGACCAGCACCAGGTCTTACAAGTTACAATTTTGTTTGATCACGATATGATGGAGACAATACTAAAAGAGACAAATCGGCGAGGGAGATCTATCAAAGGTGCAGCATGGACGGACACTTCGATGGAAGAAATGTTAGCCTTCATTGGCCTGTTATATCTACGCGGCGTGTATCGTTCTCACATGGAGAGTACTGAAGAGCTGTGGTCGAAAGAACACGGAAGGCCCATCTTCAAAATAACAATGAGCCATTCAAGATTCAAAGAGTTACGTATCATGCTTCGTTTTGACAATCCTGAAACAAGGGCTGCTCGACAACTGCGAGACAAATTAGCAGCGGTTCGTCTTCTTTTGGATGGTTTCACGAACAACTGTCAAAAATCGTATGTGCCTGGTGCATTTCTTACCGTTGATGAGGAACTATATCCTTTCAGAGGTCGCTGTGCATATAAGCAATATATGCCAAGCAAACCATCAAGGTATGGACTTAAGTTCTGGCTGTTGTGCGATGCCAACAATTATTTTTGTTACAATCTACAAATGTACACAGCAAAGAAGACAATCCCAGTCATCACGGACTTGGAGAACGTGTTGTCATGGATTTGACCAGCTCTCTAGAAAATTCTGGAAGACACATAACAACTGACAATTTCTTTACTTCTTTGAAGCTCGCACGCTCTCTCCGCTCAAAAGGCATGACTTTGTTAGGAACTCTTGAGGAAAAACAGACGAGAAGTTCCTCCGCAGATGAAGAATCTACAGGGCCGTGCTGTTTACTCTTCAGATTTCCGATTCAAGCTCGAAGATCAAACATGCCTCCTCAGTTACAAATGCAAGAAAAATGATTGTGTCCTTCTTTTGAGCACCTTCCATCAAGAGCCAGTTGTTGATCAACAGACTGACCGAAAGGTTCCAGAAATGATAAGACTACAATGCGACCAAAGTGTAGATAAAGCTGACCAAATGGTGGCGACATATACGGTGAAATACATCAGCCGAAGATTGCACACAATCGTGTTTTGCAACCTCTTGGATTTGTGTGGGATAAATGCATATGTGTTGAATTGCGAAATTGATCCTCATTGGGGAAGAGACAAGCCTCACAAAAGAAGACAATTTCTGCGATGCTTAGGAGAGGAGCTGGTCAAGCCATTTTTGGAGTCAAAAGACGTGCCACGGCCAATCATCGAAGCAAAGGTGGATGTTGAGAGAGCAACACGAAAAAAAGACAAATGTCAACTCTGCGGGTGGAAGAAAGATCGGAAAACGAGAAAAACCTGTGCTCGGTGTGGGAATCACTGTTGTGATGAACATTCGAACTCTGTGACTCGTACTTTCTGTACTAATTGTGCTTGATTGTGAAAATAAATCTTCTGGGTCCACGTGGACCCAGATTTTCACGAAATGGAATAGCGAATTTTAAACCTCCCGAGGGTTAAATATTTAACTGGAATTGAAATTCATTATCATTCAATCAACATGGGGTTTGAAATTTTGAGCATAGGTTCGGGGCCTCCGTCAGGGAGGCCATCTCCCTGGGATCTACCTCAAAATAGAGGACGGCCAATTTAAATATTTAACTGGAATTGGAATTCATTATCATTCAATCAACATGGGTTTGAAATTTTGAGCATAGGTTCGGGCCCTCCGTCAGAATATAAAAAGTTAATGGCTACATTAGCAGAAGCAGACAAAAAAGTCATTGTTAATGTTGAGATAAATGTTACATATTTTATTTTATCAAATGAAGTAATAATAAAAAGTTATCAAGCCTCTTTTGCGTTGATCAATATATTTCCTACCGATTACATCAAACATTTGAATCAATACCTTTTATCTCATCATTCCATTATTATTGATATCAAACTTTATTTAATGTAAGATTGTCTCATTATTTGAGATCTTAAAGAATCAATTGAAGCAGTAATCAAGTTGACATAATTTTTACTTTACACTTCTAGCAGAAAAATGCTCATTGAAAACACATAGACATAAATAATGGATATCACATTCATGTAAATCATCATGCTGATTTACTAATTCGTGTTACAAGATCATGTTCAAAAATATTTAATTCATGATCAGAAAATGTTAGAAAATATTTTATACGATACGTAAATTGTGATAAGTTACGCAAAATCGAGTAAATGTGTATATTAATAATCACGAGCTTCTCTCACCTTCTTCGAATTTCACCTTGTTGCTGCTTTGTTGATTTATTTGAATCCTCGCGTTCACTAACGAAGTCGTCGCTTCTAAAATGTTTAGAGCACAAAAACGCATTCTTTGCTTTCGCCCGCGTGAATCCATCATCTTGACGACGCACTCTTCGGTACCATTCATCGAAAAATTCGGTTTTCGGGAATTTATGAAGGATATTCCGGAGACTGATGTCGAAGAGAGCTTTTATAAAAAGACTTGCAGTTCGGAGCCGAGCACACGTTAGGCATCGTCAAACTTTCACATACACGAAGTGTAAAATGTGTGGCTAAGGAAAGGAAGGCTTGTAAACGTATATCTTATCGATTTTTCATCTTATAAATCCTAGTGAAGTTGCCGCTTTCAACTGCAATGTGCTGCAAAACGGAACATTGTTTATTTATTTTACTTGTTCCTCCCTTTGGTTTGACCATTGACCAACATGCTGTAGGTTTCAATGCTCATCACTTGGTCAGGGAGTTGCGCTGTTTCGCGATAACGCACAGGTTTGAGGGAAGATTTGCCTCTCCAAAAGTGACCCTTCTTCCGTATAGCCACGATGAGAGAAATTTCACAGTTTCCCATCCCGGCCACTACTATTAAGGAATCCATGAGTCACCACACGAGACAGCGCTATCCGGTGATATTCTCCCTCAATCCAATCGTCCTCTATGACGTCACAGCTGTATCTTCTGACAGCTGCAGCGTCTAAACAAAGAGATTTGATAGCGAGAGAGATGTCTCATTTTACTCACCAGATATTGGTATCAATTATCAACCTATCTGCTATTTCTCATCGTTGATATTATGTCTTCGGGCAGTAATCGTAGAAGGCGAGCGCGCTTGGCGACGGACAAATTTCTCGGTGACATTTCAGGTGATTTAATTAAATTTTGTGGGTGTTGACAAGTATTTCGAATGGAGTGATAAGTCTGCTCTCGTGATCTTCGATTTCAGAAAATCATGGAGGTCGTGAATAGATCTTGTAGTCACCTCAATGTGATGAAGTTCTGTAAAGAAGTGGAGCATAATTATATAGTTAGTTCTACTGAAAGTTCTTCTTGGGAAATCGCCGAGAAGAATAATGAATTGAGTATTTCAGACATGGCATATTAATCATTCGCTTTATGAAATGTCAAAAGGCGCAGTGCGCAGAGACGTCAACTCTGCCAACTTTGGATGTTTTGGCTTGTCTACTTTACAGGATGTACAACTCCTTGTGTGGTACAGCGGAAGATTCATCAGCGGAAGAATGCATTTTGATTTTCAGGTGCCCAAGTGAGAGAAGGCCTGCAGCAACATTGTGACCCATTATGTATATATACTGTCTACTACATACCTACCTTTCAATTTAAAATCTCACAATGTTGAATAGTGCGCACTATATTAATGCAAAGTTACAGGATGCAAATATCTGTATAAATTGCATTTGACACGCTAGAACAATGGAAATTTCAAGCGCAGAGATATTGCTCACATTAAAGGCCTATTCCTGATTTTGCCTACTTGAACTTCCTGCAAATATCGCACGTGACTCATTTCATAATGCGCACATAATTGCAAATACTTGTTTATCAAATACATACCAAGTGTCCTTGAGAGATGAGATCCTTGCTTCGACTGATCATAGCATTGCTGGTTCTCCACTTTATGCAGCATGAGAGACTCGCCTCGATCGTTAAATTCTCGCCGTTTTACTTTTTTCAGCTATCCGTTTCTGTCGTGCGAATCTTCAGTGTTTGTTAACTGGGCAGAGTGAGACACTTCGTTCGACAGAAACATCGGAAAACTGAAAACTTTGAGTTTCTTTTACCTAAGTGGGAATTTCTCCACTTTAGTCCATCTGGATTCTGGGTAGCATGTGAGACTTTTCTCGATCGCTAGGATATGTGATTTACGTTTTATTTTTCCACCTCCTATTTTTTGGGGTTTTTTGTCATAACTTAGTTAAACGTACGTAGGACTGACTTCTGCCTCCCTGATTCTGCACCTTTGTATTTGTCAGGAACTCCACATCGAGCCTTGAATGACGAAAAGTGGCATGTAGGTTAATTTCATTTAAGAGCGCAAGATTGTCTGCTCTGTCGACACGCTGAACTTCCTACTTGAAATATGGTTTCCATAAAGTCCGTTATAAAATTGTTTTTGACTCTCTCGGACTGCAAATGGACATGGGTGCCTTAAGAAATCAAATAGGCGTCATAGAAGCGAAAATATCCGAATTTTCCTCAGCTTCATGACTGAAGGTCTATTCAATGACGTTTATGGCGCAGACCAATATTCAACAATTCCAGTAAATTCTTTGTTTGATCGAAGGGAGACTTATCTTCTCCATGACTGACATAAATGCTACTTGAGTGCTGTTTATTCGGTTGAAGAATTCGAAATTCGACTGCCATTGATCGATTCCCAGACATTTTAAAGAAAATCATGACTCCTTTTGTTTAAAAATAATCGAAATCTTGGAAATTACTAAATTTCAATTCACTAGTAGAAACAGCGAAGCATCAAGAGAATAATCAAAAACAAACGAATTCCAAAAAACAGCATCTTTGTCCTCTTTTTTGCCCATTTTGTACTTCTAAGTTTATCCTCCTATCTTTACATACTTAGTTGCTGTGACGCCATGTTGCAGCTATGTCCCACTCAAAGTCCAGATTTCTGTTATCGAGAACGTCCGGCAGATTTTGAAGAAAAGGATTTTTCAAAGGAGTCCAGTGACTCCAGAGGACCTTAGGAGAGAAGCTGTTGAAGAATGGAATAACATTTCGCGAGAAATAATCAGATCGCAAGGATAGTGAATGCTAGAGGGTGGTCTTGCGAAATATTAAGTCGAGCAAAACTATTATAGATAACTTCTGTAAATATGATGAATATGCCTTCTTTCACCATGTTGTCTCTTTCATTTGCAGTCGATATTTTATTGGCAAAAACTTTCGGACAACCAATTGTTGCGATTAATTTTGTTTTGATGACATTTCCGTAGGTTAAAATTGAAGTAATGCACTTTCGCATCGGTAGAAGTGTATCGTGAAATAAAATTCTACAGATAGGGATGAAAGCAATGTATGAGTGTATGATAAGCATTTAGTAATCTTCGATGCGTGGCGCAAGAACTTATGAATGGCTGTGTATTATAATGAAACCTTTATTTCACTGCCAACTTTATCTTGCCTAATTCAGGAATGATTCGCATTTGAGAAATGTGAGAAAGGTTTAGAAATCTGGCTCACAGTCAGGAATGTGAGAAAACGTGAAAGAACAGTGCAAGATGTTCGAGAAAATGTGAGAAATGCAGCGTATTGAGAAAATGTGGATGCAGTTCTCTCTGAACACACAAAATACATCATATACAAACTGGTTTGTTCAAACCCGGAGACGGTCAATTATCAATCAAAAACCAATTCGTATCGTGTATTATGTTCATTCGGGTAAGCAAGTCAACGTGAACAGAATCTGAGCATTAGCACATTATACACATGACACGCACATAAGACACAATTCGAATTTGGTGCCGAAGGGGTGGAGCGCGCTTAGTCAGAGCACAAGGCATTTATGTATGTCGCCACTCAGTCTTTACGCCGCATTGTCTGATTGGGAAGAAAGCGAGGCGCGCGTCAGACGTGAAACCGACCACTTAGGGAAGTCCCATGCAACAATCCCATGAACCGAAACTGACCAGCGCGGTTCGATGACGCATTTATATTAACGGGAAGGAATTACTCATGCAAACGCGACATCATATCCGACTAAGCAAACTAATTAAGAAAGAAGGAAGAAAAATACTTAAAACATCAGAACAACTCCTCCGGCCGGGAGAAACAATCACACAACAGGAGCATCCAAAACGACAGCAACTTTGGAGATCGGTCTTCTAATGAAAGTTTGACCTACCCTGATACGCACGTTTCTGACTCTATTGTCTTTTCCTCTGTAGACTTCCTCTATCTTTCCCAATGACCATCTTCCTCTGACAGGGTTATTATCGGCTACTACTACCACATCACTCACGCTGATTTCCTTTGCGGGCGTCTGCCATTTTTTCCTCTGAAACAAGCTAGGCAAGATATCTCTAGACCAGCGTTTCCAGAAGCTGTCAGTTATATTCTGCACCAAAGTAACTCGATCCTTGAATTCACAATTACTGCGATAAGGTCCCGCAGGAACTCCGTGACTGGCTCGACCTAATAATAAATCGTTAGGGCATATATACTTTCCGTCATTTGGATCATTCGTAGTTCTTCCAATCGGTCGTTGGTTTATTAGATTCGCGCATTCCAATAATACCGTATACAGCTCGAAGGCAGTAAGTACTTGTTCGCCTATCGCCAGTTTCAAGGCTCGCTTTGTTGTTTTCACTAGAGATTCGGTACATCCGTTTTGATGAGGCGCTAAGGGCGTCGTAAACTTCCACTTAGTTTCATTATTTGCACAAAATTCATTTATTTTCACTTTATCCCAATTTCTGATCATTTCTCGCAGCTGGCGCTCTGCACCTATCATCTGAGTACCGTTGTCACTCAAGAGAGAGTTAGGAAAACCTCTAATTGCGAAGAATCGCCTGAGTACTTGTATGAATTCATTCGCCGTAATATCTTTAGCCAATTCCAAGTGAACCGCTCTAGAATTCAAGCACGTAAATATAACTCCATAATTCTTCTTTTTTTTATTTCTGCTTTGATTTACAAGTATTGGACAAAAATAATCAACCGATGTGTGATAGAAAGGAGGAGTGCAAGGCCATCCACGATCGTCAGGCAAGTCGGGCCATAATCTCAGTGTGTACTTTATGCGCTAACTTTCTGCACAAAACGCATGATTTGATAACAGATTTTGCGATGGTAGGGGCTTTGGTAATCCAATATTCACTTCTGGCTTTCGCTGTAGTCGCTGCGATACCACAATGACCTCTTTCATGCATATCTCTTATTATTAGTTTCGAAATCAGATTATTACCAGGTAATAATACGGGATGTTTCATGTTGAACGATAGGACTTCGTCATTTGAAAGACGACCACCAACTCTGATTAATTGTCTTTCGTCTGTAAACGGTGTCAAGTTTTTCAATTCTCCTTTCTCTAATTTCTCGTGTAGTGGCATCTGAGCCTCCTTTATCAGCGCTTCCTTTGAACTTGCTAACTCGTCGACAGTCAATGGTCCTGTGTTTCTATTCTCCGCACTTGTCCGGGCGTTATGTATAAATCGAAGTGCATAAGCCGTTACTCGTTTCAACTTTTGCCAACTTGACGAGGTTTCGACACTGAAAATCGGCTCTTTTGTCGTGAGTGATACCATAGTAATTAATCGTTTCTCAATATTTTCATCAACTTTGTTCGTTGGCCATTCAGTAACGGTAGCTTTAGAAACTCAGGTCCATATTTCCAAGTACTTCGTAAATTGTCCGGCGAAACACCTCTCGAAACTTGGTCTGCTACATTGACCTTACCAGGAATGTGTATCCATTGTGAAGGTGAAGTGTGACCTACAATCTCCTTTATTCTGGGAGTCACGAATGGAATATTTCTATCTGATTTGTTCCGTATCCAACCAAGAACAATCATACTATCAATGAAAAATAGAACCTCGTGGAATTTTATTCGGGACTCTTTCATTATTGTCTGATGCAACCTTGAAGCTAAGAGAGCTGTTTTCATGAGGGCAGTAAGGGCCATTGCGGGCGCAGGTTTGTCACCAAATGAGAGAACATTCATGACATATACATCCGGTTTCTTCTCCGTATTCAGATTTCTCCAAAGGAACCGATGAACATGTTGGTCTCTTTCAATAATTTTTATCCGATGCTACATCTTGGATATGTCTCCAACCAGTCCGATTTCATTTTCTCTGAATCTGATAAGAACTCCAAGTAAATCATTAAATAAATCCGGTCCCTTCGCCCAGTAGTCATTAAGACAATGACCATTGAATGAGACAGAAGAGTTGAATACAACGCGAATAGGTGTGCTTTTATTTTCCTTGAATATTCCGTGATGCGGCAAGTAGAATTTCGGTCCGTCATAATTTTTAATTTCTTGATCGTTCAGCTTTCTAGCGAAATTAAGACGTATCATTTCTTGAATTTGACTATCGTAGGATCGAGCGAGTTGCGGTTTCTTCAATAGTTGTCTCTCTCGGGCTACAAGCATCCTTTCTGCTTGAATCATATTGTCCGGTAACAGTGCAGGGTCCTTTATCCACGGATAACTCATAATCCACTGTTTATCATTATCCAATTTCATCACAGAATTCTCGATAAAGTCACGTCCTTCCACATCAATCTCCTTATCGCATTTACACTGATTACCGGTTACGCCTAAACTTTCAGTTATCCAGAATTCTGCCAGATCAATAGGTTTGCTAATGATACATGTAGAATTGAATGTGACATGTTGTTTGTGTCGGTACCGCCAAGGAACATCCAACCGAAGGGTGTATTCCTCCCTACAAAGGTTACCTTTCCCGACAGTTTCGCCCGAGTGACATATTGCATGGTCGACGCCTATAAGTAAATCGATAATTCCTGCCTGACGCTTGGGGGCCGTACCATTAATGCCAAGAGTGTTTTTCAACTGCTCAGTATCTAATTCATGCATGTGAATATCGTTGATGCTATCCATTCCAATCGCTTTGAGCTTATAGAACTTCCCGTCCTTTGGCGATTTCACTTTGACTGCATATATTTTCGAAATAAGTTCTTCCTCAATTCCACCAACCTTGATTATTGAAATACTAGTACTCGTTCCCGCGAGATTCAGCTCCTTAGCTACATCATGTCTGATGAGAGATACTTGCGCACCGGAGTCCAACATGACATTGCCTTCCCGTTTCTGCGAACTGTTGCCAAACATCTCAAGAGTTGCGATAGGAAGTGCATTCTCTCTACTCATAGTCGAGGCCATACCCACAGAATTAGAAGTCGTATCCGTATGTAGTAGTTTGTGGTGATATCTTCTACAGGGATTACCATTTATAGTCTTGATAGTCATGAGGATAGTCATGTGGATTAAAAGTCTTGATAGTTATCTTTATTTTATTTCAGGTCAGAATCATTCAAGTCGGTACCAACAAGATGGATCTGAAAGATGTCTTTTATTTTGCAAGTAATTTGAAGAAGCTTGGCTACAGAATTGGAAGCATAGTAATCACATTTCAAACCTATTCGGAATGGAAATAAGAGACAGATACTGCCGCCAATGACGGTATGTATTACATCTGCATGCTTCAAATTTATCTTTGATATTTGTTGTATGAAAATTTCCACAGGTTTTCCAAAGACACAAAGAAACATCCACGGACTACACAGACGATGCAAGGTCTCCTCAGCAGCTGAGCTCCAAACCAGATGTACGCTTATTCGCATGGTCGTTATTTGTGGTTAGTAATATGATTCGTAATATGATGAACTCAGTATATCTTGGAATATTAATGATGTACGTACGAAGTGCCTTTGATTTCACTTGCCGAAGTTATAGGTCACCTTACCACTCCTTTTCTAAAGTGGCTACTGTTTCAATTGTTCATCAGCATGTTAGGATTTGCGTTTGTTTCATATGAACCGAGGAGAAAGTTTCATGTGCAACTGATATTGTTTTGTAGCAAACCCTAAACGTGAGTGATGAGGAGGAGCTTCTTTTGCCTCTGCCCATGGAAGTCATGCCGACCACGTCATATGAAGCCGCGCCTGTTCCTGCCCCCTGTATAACACCCTGTTCTGCCTCCTCCGTACCACCCACTACACCACTTTCTGTCACCGAAAGACCCATTGCACCGCTTTCCGCCTCCTCCGAATCTTCGGCTACCCCCAACATTCCCCAACGGCGTCAAGGATCATCACCTCGGGACAAATATGCAATTGAGGTCAGAAGGATTATGACAAGACTGACGGAAGCTGCTGAATCTCAGGGAATTGATGTAACCACCTCCAATCCCCTAGGTTAGTGATTTATTTCATGTTTCACTTCACTTAAAAACCGCACGTTATTTAGACTACTTATAGATTTACAACAACAGAAAAGCTAATGTGTAAAATCGGTCCCATTCATTTTCAAACGGATCGATGCTTTTGCTGTATCTCCTCCATTAATAGAAGCCTCCATAGACAATAGGAAAAAATATTCTCGTTATCAGTTCGCAGCATTTTGATTGTTTTTATTAAATGAAATTAGCCGAAGCTGCTTATATACACCTCTTTTTGAAACTCAATGCTTCGCCAACCGACCGCATGAAGAGATAATGACACAGCATCAGGAAGTTAGATAACCCACTCAAGCGCAATGTCTAATTCGAAAGTGTAGTCACAATTTATACAGCAAAAGCCACTTTATATTTACACATGAACACACATGTTTATGTAGGGCCTACTGGGTGATCAGGTCGGACTGGCGAAATCGATTTTGCCATCTTACAATTTTGTGCGTTGAAAGACTTATCTGTTACCTATTATTTAATTTGTTTTACTCAGCAATGATTTTTAAGTATTTCTTCACTGATTATATAATAAGTAAAGAATTTTTTAATTATTTTGAAGAAAACTAAAGTCATGGACATCCGAAAGCAAAACTCTCCAGCCTTAATCAGAACTATTAAACCGAGTGACTCAATCACCATACTTGGTGTCATTTCCATAAGTCCTTGAAGTGGGATGACCATGTCAGATATGTGACAAGAAGGGCAGCAGTTCATCTTCTGAAATTGCTTAGCCGTAATCCCAGTGTCAATATGCATGTCCTGATGCTAATTTATCAGCAACTCATCTTGAGCATTATAGAGTATAACAGCCCACTTATGCTTTGTATAAAAGCGAAGGATACACAAGTATATACTTGAGAATCTGCAAAAGCGGTGCCACAGAATAATTTGCGGAAAATGTTGTTCTACAAACAGCATGAGAACCTTGTCTGACCGATGCAAAGACAGATCGTTGAAACTGTTCTCAGAATCATTAACTCCTGGCCACCCGCTGCACGATATGGTCCCTCCTGACTCGTTTATGCGTCTCACATAGCACTGCCATTGATGAAAACGGAAAGAAGGTCTACTACTTTTTTCCTCTGTGTAGCAAATTTGACAATGAAAATTTGAAACGGTTTGTCTTGAAATATTGATTTATTGTACTTTTTTTGTAACTTGTTTTCGTACTTCATATGAAATGCATGTTGTAATGGAAGATTTTCATTGAAAGAAATAATCTCATTATTACTATTATTCTTACTACTAATTGCGTGGAAATTAAAAAAGACTAAGATTTTGTATTATTGGTTTTGGCTCTACCTATTGACTTCACTTTCACGTATTTCTATTCTGCATCATTGAACATGTTACATGTAGTATGAAACAGATGTGATTGTCAGTTTACGAATAAACGCTACTATTCGTCGGCAATCATTTCTGGGTGATAGAGAAATTATAGAGAAATTATTCGATTTAAAGTGAAATTCGGTTGGACGAAGATTCTGGAGCAGCTGCAAAAACCTATTCACATTCAATGTTTTGATAAATATTAATGTTTGAATTTCAATATTATTAGTTATGATATTCATACTAGAGAAAGTGCTTCTAAAACACGAATAGATGGAAATTGACAACATTTCGAGGATTCTGCAGATTGTATTTGACTTATCTGAATAATGTTTGCGCTCGTATTTTCCGGTTGTGCAGCAGTTCGGTGGACTGACCGGCACTTCATGTGGACATGAGATTTAGCAAATTAAATGCAGTGCTACATTTTCATAATGGAATTCATTTTATAGGCGTTCCCACAAGTTAACTGGGAGACATCTACAATATAATACCAATCATATTTCAAGACATGCAAGTTCATCAACAGAAGTTGTATCACTGATGCTTTAGAAAATTGCATGCTACAGACCGTATCTACGTTACATTTAGGTCATCATGATCGGTGGTATCCTCAGCAGAAAAGAGGAAGCTTGACGAAAAGGGGCCGCAATGTGAGAGCTTGGGTTGGACATGCGTCCCCTTCGCTATTTCCGTCTTTGGTGAATTAGGGGAGCATGCCATCGAAACGGTCGACCATATTGCAACTCGTTTGGCGAAGCAAACTGAAATTTCTTTTGGTGAAGCCAAGTCCACCGCATATTGACTCGCCTAAGAATTTTAAGAGCTGATTATTCGGATTGGAGAAATAAGATTTTAAAATTAGTGCGAGATAAACTATATAATAATAATAAGCTCAAGAACCAAAACAGTAACAATAGCAAGAATACAATGAGTAATAGTAACATTAATTCTCTTAGCAAGATTAGCAAGTTACTGCATTATTATCATGATAACTTCATTATTACTGCGGTAGATAAGGCTAATAGCAATTATGCGTTCATTTGCAAGAAATTCTATGTTCTGGTTTTATTACAGGAACTTGGATTTGATTTGAAGACATTAACTCCTATAGGTAATAGTACATACATACCTGTTAACATAGAGATAAATAGATAAGTTGTAAATCATCAAGAGATAATTAGTAATTTCTTTCATACCATTTGTAATAAAGATAATCTTAAACTACCTCGATTGTATTGGATACCTAAATTGCATAAAAACCCTTACAAATTTCGCTTCATAGCAGGTGCTAAAACAATGCACTACTAAACAACTTTCGACTAAGATTAATAAAGGCCTAACCGTTATAAGAAATTACTTTAAGGAATATTGTAACGCTATCTATAAAAATAGCGGAATTAACTGTTTTTGGAGTATAGTATCTTCGATCGAATTCCTAAATAAGATTCAAAACATCAATATACATAACGTGCAAGTTTTTGACTTCTCCACATTGTACACTAACTTGAATCATGACGATGTTATTCATCACATTTCTGACTTGCTAGATTTGGTGTTTAATGATTCGAATAGGAAATACTTATGCATCGGTTATGAAAAATGTTTTTTAGCTAGTAAAAAGTATCAAGGCTATAGTGTTTTTACTAAAGATAACTTTAAGGATGCTATTAAATTCATTATTCATGAAGTTTACGTCACTTTTGGTGGACTGGTTTTTTCGACAGATAAAAGGTATTCCGATGGGAGGTAATTGTAGCCCTTTGCTAGCAGACCTTTTTCTTTTACACTGCGAATATATTTTCATGTCTAATCTTATGAAAAGTAAAAAGTATGGTCTAGCTAAACTTCTATCGAATACCTCTAGATATATAGACGATCTGTGTATTATTAATTATAAACATTTCGCTTCTTTAATTCCTAAAATTTATCCACCAAGTCTGGAGGCAAGTAGAAGTGGAGATAATGATAACAACATTGAATATTTAGACATTAAAATGCAAATCACTAATACAGAAGCGGTTACCTCTGTATTTCATAAGGTTGATAACTTCAATTTTCCTGTTACGCTCTTAACATTTCCTCAAAACACTATGCCTTACAAAATAGGTATCAAAGTTTTCGCGGGACAGGTTTTGAGATATATTCGCATCTGTACACATGAGAGCGATTTTATTGAAAAAATAAATCGTACCTCCACCACCCTCATTGCGAGAGGTTATAATCGCTTTGATCTTAAGCGCAGTGCTGAAAAGCAGTTACACAAACACAGAGAGACTTTATTGAAATACGGTTATTTCTCCGCTAAGCAACTTTTGGACAACTGCCCGAACTTTATTTAAGTTCCTTTTCCATATTTCCAGTTTAGTCAGTTCGAATCATCTCGATGGCGTAGTCAATGTATCTGACTACATGTCCGAGATTTTTCTTTCGAGGCTGCTTTCTTTAAAGCAGGGCCCCGCTTGAGCGAGTTTGAGCGTACAGGAATTAAGGGGCCGAAACGTGAATCTTGCTCAAGTTCCTGCTGATGACCTCTATTGCTTTTGTCCTCATCAACTTTATCTCAGCATATATCAATTATCTGTTTTAGTTGCACATCATGTAACCTGTGGGAAAGCCAGATCGGTCCTTTGGAGGGATCAAATTCTTTACTTTTCATTATCTTCAGCTTCATCTTCTCACTTCGATTGAAGCATTTGCGTAACACCACACGTGGTTGACCAGTTATCCGCATTAGGAATGACAGGTCTGTTTGTAATTGTATTTGACTGATAGCAGATTGGGATTTAGATAAGTTACAAAGTTTGAAGTATATAAGCAGACACACAAGTGTCATGTCTATAATCACTCCTTTTTAGACGCTAATGTCATAAGTAAGTTGTTAGATTTATAATTTTGTTCAAAACGCAGTAGTAAGTTATATTTTTTTCTCTCAGTTTTTAGTTAGGCCTGTAGTATTATTATTTTTCTTTATGATCGACCGGAGGTTAGCCTCAACCAATTTAACTAAGTATTACGCTCATGAAAGCTAATGCACGGGCATTAATTTCACGGTCGGCATTTAGCCAACAAGTTTCATAGGATTTTTATTCTTAGATTTGCTTGCCAGATTTTTTTTCTGCATTTTGCAAATGACTTTTTAGCCTATATTACTAGCAATCTTTGTTATTGTTTATTATTCCCAATTTCTTGCAGCAGCTTCACTTGTTGGTTACAAGAAGTTGTGCATAGGATTGGATATATCATGAAAATATGAATCCCGCTTTATCAATGCTGCTAAAAAATGTCATCATGCAGCGCAAAATTCTATTCTCTTATTAATCATTGATTTTACATGCGCTCATATATTTCCGAAGCAAGGCTGTTAAGTTACTTGTAGCTGAAAGAAATATCCACAAAGAGAGGCTGCATGTTTATGTTAGTCAGTCCCTCCACTGCTTGCTGTCGTTAGGATGGTTACGTTATACTCGCTGGTGTCCGTGACTCACCGTTATCAGTTCGCATGTATCTAACATTCTCATTTTGGCGTTTACTGTAGTGGGTTTCTTTGTGTGAAAGTAATGGCGCAGTTCGCTGATTCTCTCACAGCTCTGGTTAGCAGCGTGAAGTACCGGCCGAAGCTGAATACACACGAAAAGAGAAAGACCAAGAACGCTGACGTAATGTGTTAGACCATTTCTTGTTGGGAAGAACAGCATTCCGTGTTGTTTACATGCGCAATGAATTGGGAAGCTGTAACCAACATGGAATGTGAGGCACAAAGAAGCCTCCTATTGAAACAACTATCATTATTTATATCAAATTGTAGGCATCATATCAACTGAAATGAGATCCTCTAAGACACGGAAAACTGACTGAATTGAACAGTGTTTAGCAGGGTTTCGGAGAGGAGCCGCCCGGTGTCGTGGTATCAGGCCGGAGCCGACAGGAAATACCACGGCTTCGGCTTGAAGTTTTGCATGTATTAAGAATTCAATCCCTTTGCGAGGTAAAGTGATATTTGGACAGTGTAACTGAAACGATTGCAAGTGTGTCATCATTGTAGGTTGTCGTTGTAGACCTCCCAAAACCTGTTGGCCCTTCATCTCCTCTCAGCACATAGCCTACTGCGAATAACTTTTTTGGATTTTACAGGAGATCGTGAACTTTCTTAAGATTGTGTTCCAGCTGAAAACACAACCGTTCGGCGAAAGGCTCTTATCGAAAAACATGCACAACCATTCTCGCCTCAAATTTAATTAGTGTAATGTTATTAAAGCACATTGCTGATTCGTAATTCTTAGCCTCTTAAAAAAGTATGGCTATTTTATGGTGTCTCATTCTCAATAAAATACTTAGATGAAGTATTATAGTACGTCGGAAGACGCACTTTTGATATAAAAACTTCGGAAGAAGTGCTTTTGATATAAAAAGAATTTTAGTTAAATGTAGAAATAATATGTTTCACTTGATTGATGAATATCAGAGCCCTGACAGCTGAGAAAAAGTCCTGACTGATGACAGAGATCGGAAAATAATTTTGTCGAGAGCTTTCTGTGTATTTGCTTAAGTTTCGACATTCAATGTGATGCGTTTTACAAATATGCTCTAAAGAAACCAAAAGCTTTTGACCGGTACTAAGAGTGGCAACCAATTTAATTTAAGTATAGCAGGCATTTGGCATTACCTCAGATTTGATGAGGAAATTGTTATGAATTAAAAAAAGAGTATATAATTTACTTCTATTCTTGAGTCTTCTCTTAGTCTTTGTATGAAATCATTGTTACGAATAAGGAAAAGATTAATTCAGGTATTCAGATCTTTTTCTCTTCGATTTTTTCTCTTTTGTAGGCACATTGCACATGCACCGGAGTGTATATTTCCAGCATGTCTCTTTTGGCTTTATTGAAATGAAATGGTAATATATAAAATTGAAGGTCTGGCATTTTCATCCGAGGGAGTTGGCAAACCTAGATACAACACATAGCAAAACAGTGACAAAATAATACGGTACTTTTGAGTTATATCCCCACGTTCTCAGATTTGTCTAATGATTGAAATGATTGAAGTTCCAATAAAGCAAGTGCTGTCATTCACTAGTACGTGCTGCTCTCATTGAGACTTAAAATTGAGTCTCATGTAAAAAACTCTCTTATATGTAAAAACTATCGTATTCTGAGGTAGTACGTGTAGTTCATGTGAGTGTGAAATAGGTCTATGGTAATTTACTATCTTTCCCGGTAAACACCCGTCAAATGTTAAAACACCTGCCACTTTTTGTTGTCTGATTTCTGAGTCTGGACTGCTTCTTGTAGCATGAATACCAATTATGTGTCAGACTGTCAATCCCTCAACCGAATGTCACTGCTGCAAACCTTAACTCGCACCATGATGACTGTGAGTCAGACGTAGGGTTGTACATGGATTGTATCAGTCTGAAAACATTTGTGCATGTGTGTGATGTCAGCTTCAACAACATTCTCAGGCTTCAACTGACTTGATTCGCCGAATTTCCACTCTATTGTCGTCAGAAAATGATGTAAGTTTTCGTGGAGATAAGGGCATTCTTCATCATGCTTCATTTTGTCTGCCATCATAGATAGGGAAGAAGGTACTTTAGAATGGATTGTTGGGGCTTTTGTGAGTGGTGAGACCTAATGTTTTGATTCGGAGAAAACACATAAATGGCGGGGCATGCGGGAATTTTATTTGGAAATAACGCACCGATCTGATGTTATTAAAGTTTTTGTCCTTTATGACATTTTGTAGATGGTACTATTGCAGTTTAAATTTGTCATGAGATGGAAGACGGAACTCTATATCAATTTATTAGCGTGAGATTAGCAAATGCAATTGAAATTGCTGCGGGAAATTACAAGGAGATTGTAACTGTGATTTTCAATTCGCGAAGAGTACTTTTTATGTACTATACCCCCATAACATTAATTGACGCGGAGTTAACGCAAAAAATATCAAATATCGCAATCTCAACGCATTTAGAAATATGACATTTCGCTAGTATATTCTCCACATTATTTCGGTTCATTCCATTCTGGAAGCACATTTCCACATTATTTTCACTAAATCTTAAATTAAAGACATTGCACAAAAATGCCGCAAAACTAGCACCAATGCACCAATCGCAAGATTGACTCAAAAACGACGCAAGTATGACCCAAAATTTACACTAATGTGTCTGTCGCGAAATTGACACAATCGATAAACGCAAACTAGACGCAAGATCGACATGAATGCGCCTATTGCAAAATTTCACAAGATTTAATCGAAAACACAAGTGACAATTATGTCACTTAGTTGTGTACCACCATCGTGTCAACAGATGTGTAAGTGAAACCGAGCTGCACTGGAAAGTGCTTGAAACACCAGTGGAGCAAAGATTACACTTGATTTTCCGCTGTTGTTCAGTTTCATAATGATCTCGCCATAAGATGAACGGCACATCACAACAAAGGTTTGCATCAAGCAATCGGGCGTAACTGAAATGAATGTGCGTGACGAACAATTGGCAGCTGTACCCGAGAATGAAGTTTTGACATTCTGAAACCTCAACAGTCAAGAAAATGTGAACGCGAAATTAATAAACTCTAGGCTGGGAACAATCTAAGGAATCTATGAATGGGCAGAACAAGTATTAACTGCACTCTTCTTTGCAGAGCACAATTGTAGAAATGAATAGAATACCGCAACCCGGACTTCACATTTTTATGCATCTAAGACCAATATCCCAGATGTTGTGAAATAATTTGTTGCTTTAAATTCACTCACTAAGCAGTGCCAAGCTCCACAATCGAGTCAAATATTTGGACCAATTTCATTTACGAAAGGATCATCTCAGCTGATGTGCAAGGTCGTTCAAGGTCAAAATTTGAAATATTGCAAATATTTACTCTTGTTTATGTATCAAAAAATCGTAAATAATTATACAAGTAATGTTATGAAATAATATTAGTAATTTGTAGTAAATTTTAGATAATGAGCTCATATTTTGAAATTATCAGCTGACGATCTAAACGTGAACATATCGTGTTCACTAAGTGTCGTCACTATCGTGTTCATTAAAGTTGATGAGAATAAGCAAGAGATAGAAGAGCGTTACGGCCTGTGCAACCATGTGCGCAACGATATAGAAAACGGACTTTATACCAATATATATATATACACTACCATTTTGATTTTATTGGTAATCTAGACCATTTTGCTTTGATTCTAGTTCTTCACACATCCAAATACAAATTATATCATTCTTAACCATTGGAATCATGATCGAAAATCACTGTTCACTCAAATAATGACCGAAATTCGTCTATAGGATATTTTACGATTATGGGTAAACTAGGCCTGCAATAACGAAACTAAGTGGTCTAAAAATGGTCTAGATTACCAATAAAATCAAAATGGTAGTGTATATATATATTGGTATAAAGTCCGTTTTCTATATCGTTGCGCACATGGTTGCACAGGCCGTAACGCTCTTCTATCTCTTGCTTATTCTCATCAACTTTAACTGTATATGCTCATATAATTGATTACTGAAGATTGCTAAACAATCATTTGGTGATCCGAGACACACTTGGTTTAGGAAACATTGCCGTCTGCGTAATATGTTCAGGAGAAGCTTACCTGTCTTTGAAAAGAAAGGTTTACAATTAGTGCATCATGCCCATAATGGCGTACGGAGCAGAAACCTGGAGCATCACAAAGGAAGGCAATGGGAAATAAGTTACCCAAAAAATATGGACAGGATGATATTGAGAATAACGTGGACACAAAAAGAAAATAGTGTGGATAAGAAACAAGACGAGAGTGTGCAGGACATCTAGCCCCATACACAGAGACAATAGATGTAGGAAGACAACTACACAATGGATTCCATGAGATGGTGAAAGGGTAAGAGGCAGCAAAAAACAATAGAGAGACGAACTCGGGAACTTCTTGGACCAACGTGGAGTTGATGAACGACCAATAGAATGGAAAAAATGTTGGGGAGTCCTTTCTCCTGCAGTGGAGATGATCGTGCAAGAAGGGTTTTACAAACACAGTCCAATACGAAAGCTGATGATGATGTGGTCGGCCTAATTGAATGAAATAATTAGTGATTAGAAGTTGATTAATTCATATGATCACAATAGGCCTATTATCATATCTGATCATGTCATAACTTTGCCCGTCTCCTGCTATCATTGATTGAGTTGCTAAAAGCCTTATCGATTCACTTATCGGATGTCAGTCACGCCACATTCAGCTCAGCGGCTACCGCGTGAAGAGATTGCTAATGTTTGTGAACAGGTGGAGAGCCAAGCATTCGTGTGGATTTTAAATTTTCAGATATCAACAGAGGGAAATAATGATTCACCTAATGACTGAGCAATGAGCATGGGAAGAACACAAACTTGAAGTTTGCCAGTGAACGGATTGGCCGAAATTGATAAAACTTACATATTCTTAGAACTGATAATGCCAGTATTCTTTTGAACCCAAACTCGAACGCGCCGGCGTTAATACATCAAAAGTTATTTAGTTGTGTACAGTTAACCGTTAAAAACATTGTTAATGCGATTGAAGGGTAAAGTCATGTTAATTGAGGTAAAAGTGTTAATTGAATGAAATTGCACAAATTGTCCGAATGCGAAAAAACTATATTATCTGAAACCTTAACTCGAGCCTGATTCAATGGCGATAGTGTTAACTATCTGTTTTGCGTAGGTAGTGGTGAATGAATTGATCAAAAAAATATCAACCCGATTAACCAAATTCAATGGCACTCTAATGGTATTCTATGACACGCAATGGGAGTGCCATAGCACACCTTAACGTTCAATCGAACTCTATTGGATCCAATTGCAATGGAAGTGGGAAAATATGAGTGCCATAGAAGCTACCCAAAAGAAGCAGGCGCGCAGCGACAGTTTTGACTCCGTAATCTGACTTTGTCCAATCATATTGCAACATTTGCATGTTCAGTATAATTTCAGATGCATTTGGCATGTGCAACAGTCATTGTTAATCACATCCTTTGGTCGTGTCTCAGTGTCTCGTATTTTTATGAAAATCCGTCCGTTTGTTGAATTAATCATCTTATCCGGTTTGTCTCAACCATCACACCAATGGAGTAAGTTCAATTGAAACGAATTTATCATTTGTATAGTCCATCAGTCAAATCATCAAGTCCTCATTGTTTCAGCAATTCATTCGCGCACTGTTTTATTGAATTATGCAATTATTTAGATTTTTTGAAGGTAGGAAACTAGAACTACTGTATTATAAGATTTATGTAGACAGTCTTATCTATTCCTCGTTCTATTGTCGTATGTGTAAAGTAGACAGTTCAAACAATACGTTCAAGTGCTATGCGATGTGTGCTATCACAGCATAAAAATTATTGCAAATTTGAATATTTTATTTAGATTTAATTATTCAGGATATTAATTTAAAAATCGTAGAACTTTCTAAGCGAAGACCTACGCATACATTTATGCTGTAAGTCTTGAAGATACGCTGTAATCACTTAAATGATGCAGCAGTTAGTTACATCGAAATTATAACAGAATTTCTCTTAATTTAGATTCCGGGGATATCTTTTGATTCCGCTTGTTTCATAGCTTTCTCACTAGCCCAAGCATATCATCGAAAGTTATCTAGGGGTTATCTAGTTCAAACAGCTGTGCAAATATCATCCAATGCTATACGCATAGTTTTAAGTAAACAATTTTGATTATGTTTTTAAATTTTCAGTTAGGGTTGATCGGGTTCTTTCAACGAGTCTGCTGCGTCTTCTGAGAAATCCACGTTTGGTGAAATCCCTCGAATCGGTGTTTTAAGCCATGAAGTAAGTTATCAAGTCCTCGGTGTTCTAAACAATTTATACACTACTATCTGAAAGAATTATAGTCCAATTATTTTTGGTCTTTTAGCTATCATTTAGAAAATCGCTTAGAAAAGTCACTTTCAAAACCTTTGATATGTGTTCTATCAGGTTGACTACACTGTTAATTCTAAAGATTCTAAGATTTCCAAATAGCAAGTTAGTGAAATTTCGACGAGCATTCATAAAATATCACTTTAAACACACTGATGCTGGCACCTGCAATAATTAATATGATAATATGAAATTTAATATTTAAAAAAATAAAAATTTAATATAAAAACTGCTTTTTGCAAACACAATGTAAATGGAATAAGAAAACATTGCTTTCAATATTAAAAATCAAATAGGACTATTTAATTATTCTATTTACATTGTGTATGCAAAAAGAAGTTATTAATTATTGCAGGTGCACTTACTTAGGCGATTTGCCAGCAGTGTGTTTAAAGTTATATTTAATGAATCGAAATTTCACTAACTTGCTAATTGCAAATCCCAAATTTACCCAGGCATGGCTGCAACCTTAAATAGGGGGTTGTGTCGATCTTGAGAGATGTGAACTAGGCTTGCTGATGATTCCTCATTTTGGATGAAATAGCAGCTATTCAGATCTGTTTCAATTATTTTCAACTGAGGATGCAACTCAATATTTAATTATTGTACCTCCCAACTTTAGGTAGATTATAATTGTTGTCATTATTCCAGTTCAGTCATAACATTTTGCGATAGATAATGTGTTATAGTCATATTTCTGTTACAACATTAACAGTATTTTAACATAAGCTGTTCGCAATTCGTCATGTATTCATCTCAGATCGACTAATTTCAGCAATCTTTTTTTAATAGCATGATTAAAGATCAGACATGTCTTTCTTTCATATAAAAGAGACCAATTTTTTTAAGCACCGGTGATAGAGTTGTCAATGCGGTGTGTATCAGCAAATCCAATGTGCTAAATCAATGTATTTTTCTGAGAATTTACTTTTAATGAGTATTGGAAATAGTAAAAGAATTATTCAAAAGTGTGTTTGTATTTCGGCTTATTCTCAAGAGCTAATTTCATTTCATAAAGATCAATCAATCATTTCAAGAGCTAGATGCAAAAGATCTGGTGATTAGTGTCTAAGGGCTTTGCCTTTCGACTCAGGTATTGACTGCAGGCTTTAGATTTCAAATCAAGATATTAATCTTTGTGTTATATTTAGTTTTGCTCGTTTTTGCCATAGCTAATGTTTTTTAGATCAAATTTGTTGCTTGACATGTTTGGTGCTTGTAGATAGCTAATTGAGAAGTGTTTCAATTTCTTTGTTCTGATGTGAACGAGGCCGCTTTATACTGCCAATCCAAGTTTTGAAAAAAATCACATTTTCTTCATAAGAAATGAAAGAAGGAAAAAACGAAGAGGAAATGATATTTGCAAGCATGGAAATTATGTGTTAAAAATCAGTTCTGTGTACCTACTTGCTAAAAACATAATAATATATGAACTTACAGTGATTACGATTAAGCAATGATTCAATCTATATCAATCACATATCGATATGAATAACTCCACGTTTAAAAAAAAGTTCTTCATCAAAATATTGACCTCTGTAAAAAATATTATCAAAACTGAAGACAAATGGATCCATTTTAGTTCGAAAATTAAAACCTGTAGTCAATTGTCAGATCAATTGTGAAGGCTTGAACTAATTTTATACGTGTATGAGTTACGCAATATTTTGACTGGGAGTTGGGGAGAGTTGCGAAGTCAGCAGCACATGGCTTGAAGTCTCCCAGGACTTTGGGACCCAAAATTATATATTTTCATTTAGTTGCTTTCAGACATAATTTTGAAAGAATTTCATATTTTCATGCACTTTTCTGGATGGTTCAGATTTTGCGGATTTTCATATTTAATATACTGCTCCAGCAGTCTGATGAAAGATATCTTTCCACATGAATATCACTAATAAGATCAGGACTACGATTCAGTTATGTGATCCTGCAATTATTAAATTAATACTTTTCATCTATTAATACATTTCAAGACGGCTGGCTTTAAATGAAGGAGTGTAAGTTCCGACATTTAGTTGTTCTGATAGGAAATAGATCACTATCAAGCAGCGTCTTACGTGTGCAGTGGTGGTCAGAAGAGGGGGTTGCCGGGATACACCCCCACCTGCCCAAAGTATTGTGATATAAAATATGAGCATTCAATTTATCAATTTAACATCAGCATATTCTACATTTTTAGCTTCCAAGCAATATTTGGCAATGTATCTGCAAGTGAAATAGTACAAAAGTCGGACGGCGAAACGAACTCTATCTCGTTACATCATTTCCGCTTATATCACTTGATTTAGAGCTTATCAACTTAGAGACATGTAAAACCAAGGAATGTAGCGGCCTCAGCAATAGGTTTGTTTTCCTAGGCAGCTCAGATGTTGAAGACCCGCTGTGATACTGCGTATCCTACATGATTCACTTGAATTAACAGATGTTCTGCCCATCAGCTCTGCGATGCAAGAAAGTTGACCAAGTGCTTTCAAATCCGTTCGACCCACGGACCGATATTTATTTGTATTGAATAAAGTAAAAACCACACTAGTACGGAAGAATGTTATTCGAGCTTTCGACCGTCCTTCAGACAGTCATAATCATGAAATGAATGAAAACATTTACACCTACACGTACACCAAAAGATAAAAATGAAGAAGTTAACAGGTAAGAAAAGAACAGAGCGTGCCGACACAGGAGGGGCGGAATGACATGTGCAAGGAGGCTCACACATCTAAATAAAACATTTCCAACACCGCGAACAACGAGATTAGCAACATGAGTATTTACATTAATGAGGCCGGAATTGAGATTTATAACATTGTCGGGATGCGATCTTATTACAGATGATTCTAACACTTTTCTGGTATGGAGGTCATTGCAAGGATAAATCAAGCGGGCGCTATCAAAATTAAAGGAGTGGTCATTATTTACAGAATGCACATATAAAGCATTGTTCATGTTATGATTGCGAATATCATACTTGTGCTCTTTAATCCGAACGTTCAAAGAACGACCGGATTCACCTATGTAAAATTTATTGCAGTCATTGCAATCAATGCGATAAACGCCAGAAGAAGGAACGACCTTGGGGGCATTGGAAACCACAACAGACTCAATCTTATTAGGATAGGAAAAGCTAACATTACAATTCAGGTGCGAGCGAAGCAAAGATTGAGTGCGAGTATTCAATGACGGAACATATGGGACACAAAAACGCGAATGGAAGGAATCAGAGTCAGAACGAGGGTTTGGTCTATAAAATGAGGATTTAGCCTTGTACAAGGACTTATTAAAGGTGTAGTTCGGTCCAATTTTTAACTTTGCCTCAATTATCTTCCTCCTTTGCCGCGTTGGTCAGAATACGTCTTTACTCGTCTAAGTCTTCTTTTGTTATATCTAATGGCACCTCTCCCGACTTCGTGCGGTTCCCAAAAAGGCCAGCAAATTGCACTAAAAAAATTGTAGCGATAGGTAATGCTGTCGTGAATTTGTTGTAATTTTCTGCAATATTTTATAAATGCCTTCTACTTTCACCATGCATTCATGGAGCATACTCTTATTTTGATTATTCGATGTTAAAACATGATTACTTCAAAAATGAACTCAGTAAAGGCTTGTACGTATAGTTATACTGAGATACCGCTCAAGCGTACTACTCGTACTATCTGTGATGCTTAATTGACAGGGGCCTACAGATTGCATTTAGCAAAACATAGGAATCTGTAGGCTCTTATCATTTTGAAATTTGTACCAAGTTATAGCTTTGAAAGTTATCATCCTTTTATACTCCCTGATGAAATTGACCGGTGGTCAATGAAATACGTATCGGAGATTACCATAATTTGTCTAATTTGTCACATTCAGATTTGAAATTTCAGAGACAGATTACATTGCAAGTTTCTTTCAAACAAATAGGCCTACAAAGCAGACCATTATGCAATTTACTTTAAAAATCGGCGACGATAGTTTTCTGAGTGAGATTCATAAATCGTATTCTCCGTAATTCAGAGCCTTATGTAGCCCGATGATCATCTAGTTATGTGTTTCAAAAGTGTCTGACATTCGAACTATAGGTTCGAATCAATTAACATTCATTGCGCGGTAATGCCCAATTCTCTATAAATACACTTTTCGATGTATGTCCAACAACTCTTTTAAGATATAGGTCCTAGGTTGAAAATTCGCTTTAAAATTGCACATACATATTTCCAGTGGACGACTAATTTTTTGACATATTTTGGTGACGACTAATAACGTCAACTGAATTAAGTTTAGTAGGAACATAAGTATCATTTCCTACGGGTAACAGGGAACTGAGATCAAATCCCAACTCTTTCAATAGAATTATAATGTAAAATTTTTTACATATGAAAGAATAATTACTACTTGCCTTATCCACAGATGCTATTATAAAATGATTTTGCAAGTCTTTAATAACTTCCATCAAATAGTTAATTTTGCTTTTGCTAGATTTCGGTAAGAACAACTTATACAATCGGTCTCTTGTAATTTTCAATATTTTCAACTTCCAATCGTCAAATTTATTAATGCTTATACAATTAAGCTTGCTAACACGCTTGACATGTTGGTCTAAAGCCGTTTCAATATCTATTAGAATTTGCTTTTTACTTATGTTTTCCGAAATTCTATGTTTAGTTCCGAAATTCATCAATATTTTCAATTCTTCATTTTCTATGAAATTTATATCGCCAGTTATCACGTGTTTATGATGCACGTAAATAAAATTTTGATGCTTATCACATGCGCGGTATAAGAAAAAGAAAACAAAGAGACAAGTTCAGTGACAACAACCGATTGGTTAATCTAATTGAGGAAATACGTTCACTATTTGAAAACATGAAATTCAGTCTGTTCTTTAGACGTCTAAAAACTCTTGACTATTATTCTACATCGCAAATGATAATCTATAAATGAAATTTATTCATTCACTTACTACTACTGAACATTGCGCACGCACCATCAAGCTGAACGCTAACCAATCATGTTTGATGCGTGGCGTGTCGTCACACTCCCTCGTTTATGCTACAGGGTTTAAAATAGGGTTTAGCGTCATTGCTTCTCTTCTCATACATTATAAAGAACACGATCACCTAATTTCGACCTTTCCCTGCGCATTGTGCTGCAAACTACCCTTCTCGAGACTGTCAGCCTGAACATCTCCGGACAACCATGAGAGAAATTGTGCATCTACAAGCCGGACAATGCGGTAATCAGATCGGAGGCAAGGTAAGCTAAAAGTTACAGCTAAGACTTTGATTTTTTACGTGGAGTTAACATTGGTGAGAAAAGAACTTAGTACTTTTCTGTTCAGGCATATTAGCTCAATACCAGTGCATTCGAACTAGGCCTTTTTCTGTTCCTCGTTCAATTGACGTTTTTTCTTGGTTCACTCGGTTCGCAGTTCATTTAATTTTGTGCCTTCGCCGTTCTGTTCTCTGTTTCCGTTCATTTAGCCAGACGGCGAGCTGATGGTGATGATCTAATCTATACTAAGCCCTTGAGACTGTCGGATTGACGAAACGCGTCGGGTGATTTGTTGAAATTTCTTTAAATAGATTTACGTCAAAGAAAGGGAGCGATTATATATTTTTTTCAAGCAATTATGACTAACCTCCCGTACGGACGAACTATGAAAATGATGTGATGGGATGATAAACTAATCCAGAAATCAGACCAAAAGAATTTTGTCAATGAAAAGATAAGTTGATGATAATACAACGTTGATATTGTCCTATTAGAGTAAAATGATAAATAGCAGCAAAAAATTGTACAAGAAATTGGAAATGAAATTCATCAATCCATTCAATTAAAAATTGATTTCCCTTCCAACCACATTAAAAAAATTACCAATTTTGGATTTGAAGGTATGGATAACTACAAGTGAGAACAGTAAAGATGTTACATGAATTTTATATGAAAAACGTAACTTCAAAAATGGTTTTTCATGCAAGACCGTCCTTGTCATGGAGTACAAAAAGAAACTATTCTCAGCGCAACAAATGCTGAGATTCATCTGTAGCCAAGACTTACCAAGGAATCAAGCATTCTACAGAACATGAATAAGAGAATGTCAATATTCTGGTTGTAGTCAGAAATTTAGAAGCCACAAAATTACGAAGTCAGATTAAATGCTTACATACAAAGTAAAAGATAGAGTAACAAAATCAAGCCAATGTTTACAGACCAAGAGAAAGAGAATTGGCAACCAAAAATGAAAGATGAATTGAAAGAAATGAAGAAGAAAACATGGTGCAAGAGAAGATAAATGGCGATAGTGTATTATTCATTCAATCAACCCCAAAATTCGATGTTGAAGAAGTGTTAGGAGAAATGCACAGGACGAATGCCTAATATGCAAAAAATAATGGAAAAGGAAAAGGTGATGCGCAAAGGAATAACCTACGAAATTGAATGTGAAGGATTGCAAAGGGGTCTATATCGGAGAGAATAACATCAAGAAATGCGATAAAACTCAGCAGGGAAAAAGGAATAATATGATGCAATTGATTAGAAGAGGATGCATCATGTTTATGGGTGACATTGCAAAGAAACAAACAATTAACATGGAAACAAGAATTTTCCAATGTAGGTGTAACAATTGTACATTCATGACAATGCAATGGTAACGTCAAATAGCGGAAATCGGTCAACATCAAAAACAGAAAATTGACCGTATATACAACAACAAATCATGGGTGGAACCAACCAAACATGACAACGGTTGCAATGCAGATGGATAATGAACTATGAGCTATGAGACTATTGAATAATTGAATTATGGAACTGCGGACAATCAATTAGCTTGGGGAGTTGGTATATGCACCTATTTTTTAGATATCGATATTGGACAGTGATAATTTGTAGTTCAGTGTTAGAGATTTCAAATGATGTAGCGTTTGATTTCCAAAAAAATGACTCTTGGAATTTCTTTATATCGCAATGGACAAGGCCAGATCCCGGCCGAATTATATTTTGACAAAACTACATTAATTTTGTGTGCGTTAGAGAAAGACTGAAAAATAATATTGATTACAAATAATTTCAACTTAAAAACAACAAAATGATAATTTATTTGTTTCTTTGTCTAATTTAATTGCAATCAATTATTTACAATCCATGCTTTTGGAGCGCGACGGTTATTGTAGTATTATATACTGAGGTGCCCTTTAAAACAGAAATTCATTTCAAAAAAATTTAAATTTCTGTTTTTTTTTCAATTATTGGTGGGAGTATGGATGGACACCATGGTGAGTGAGGAATGGGCACTCCTGTACATTTTACTGGTCCAAAAAATATCCACCTGTACTTTACTCCGCGCGGTTTCCTATTTGAAACACAAATATTTATCACCAATTAAACAAGCATTTTTTTGCTTTCAAAAACATGCGTTGCTTCGACGTCAAGTTTCACGTCAATCCTTGCACCCTCAAACCCCACGTGTGTAATTGCAGAGATAGCCAATCCCTTAAAACAATGCGTGGGAGTTCAAAGATTACATAGCCATCGTTCATTCGCACGATTTGACACATAGCAACACGTCAGCGTTCGTGCTAAATTGGTGGGACCAGCAAGTAAAGGAGGGGATAGACGCTATCACAGTATCTCAATAGAAGCACAAACTTGCATTTTTCGTATTGCGTCATTTCACAAATGTTAATCTCATAGCACAACAAGCTTTGACAGACTTCCACTTCACGGCCATTTGAATTCCGTACCGACGGCCTGTTGAGTTAGATTTTATGCTCACGCTGTGAACTCACTCAGTACGTCCTTCGATTGCACCTGTCTTCACAGACGGAGAGATGTAGCCAATCTTCATGTGATTTCAGTATTTTCTTGGAAAAGCTGAGGACATGTTGCGGCTCAAAATTGCACAATAAAAGTGGAACATCGCTGATCGGTCACTTATTCGTCTAAACCTGTACAATTAATGTGCATATTATGCTATTTCGTGTGTAACATGTGGGTTCAAATGTAGGGTCATCATTTGGCTTGTTTTTTACAGAAACGCATCATGGAGTGGTCCAAAGCACCCCACGATTAGGTAGACGATACCTCTTCCCCCATAGGGTGTCCAAAAATCAGATCGAACAAATATGTACGGAGAGATGATATTTTTCTCAGTACTGAAGTCAAGCTGCAACAGTGTATAAGTAAGCAATGCTAGAGATATTAATTGATTTAGCAAATTATCGGGGGAAATAGAACAGTGACTTTTCGATAAAAGATGAAGCTGTCTGAAACGCATTCACCTACATCTCTAAAAAAAGCTATCTGCAATTAAAGAGCTGATAATGACATCTGATACAACTACATGTATTTCACTCTTGTTTCGGTTTCCATGCCGCGTCACTTTCCTCTGTATGAATATAGCCTAAATATTTCGCACCGGTGCGTGCGTAATGCAGTTTCTTATTAGAAGTCGTCTGTGCTTGATATTAAGATTGCGATATTTTAAATATGATTTTAAAAGACAACGTTTTGAACATGATTAAAAAATGTTTGCTTTTTTTCTCTGTAAAAAGCCTTTTGCGCATGTATATGTAGATGTAGATGTCTCGTGGTTGAAACACCGATCACATGTTAGGAATGACTCACACATAAGCAAAGACGAATGCAAAGCCAAAGGAAACGAATGCGAAGGAAATGTGCTTACTTCGGGCGCAACCGATGCAGGACGAAACTTGACAACAGGAGCGATAGGACCTTGATGCTGAAATGTCGCAGACTTACGTCGATGTTTAGCAGCAGGCTCAGTCGCATCGTTAGTCAATCGATGATTCAAGGGAGGCAAATTCTCTTCTTCAGACGAAGAGGACGATTCGTCTCTTCCAAAAGGACGTTTGCGTGACGACGGAGGTGCACGAGTTTCCTGGTCAGTGTCCGTCATTATAGTCTGAAAGCAGACGATGTAATGTTAAAATTTATCTGAGAATAGTTTGTTCTGAAAGACAAGAGGAACAATTAAACTTGTCCTCTGAACGAATGAAACACCGCTGAAACGAGTGAAAAGTCTCGAATCATAAATATATATCTAAATCAAAACTAAAGACAGGTAGGCCTATGTGTAAATCTTTCGGTAAGCGGTTATCGAGAAAATCAGGATCATTTACATTTCTAACTTCGAAAATTCGAATAGGAAACTGCATTTTAGTGAATTCAAACATGAGTCAATCACTCAGCAAACCTAGATGTTTGTGAGAAATTTGCTGGTGCATGTACTCGTAAGGTAAAGCATGCTTTGTTCGAAGGGCATTGAATACCGATGTTTAAGGGATCAAACTATCAATAGAAAATAATTTTGAAGAAATGATATAAACAAATCGTCTGATAACCAGGTTAAGACCTGATAGAATAGGCATATCACATTATGTGCACTCATGTGCAGCAGCATGTGGAAGCAGATCAAGGTCCCTTTATTTATCTGACGTGTAAGTTTTGAGTGGCGTTTGTCATACATGACTTCAACGCCACACAGCATAAGTGTAGGTACAAGAAAAAATAATTCTACACAGGAATTAGTAGTATGGAATTAGTCCTAGCCATACATGGTTTCACACAGAGACGGGCAAATTTGGCATGCAACAATTGTCCATGGAACATAATTGAAAGCAATTACAGTTACAGTGAAGGAGCTAATTTTGGGCGAAAAATTATCCCAACGTTGTGAGGAATTTCCGTATATAAAGACCCCATTCCAAATAACATGATCGTTTGGTTTATCTCTTATTTCATAGACATCTACTCTCCTATTTTCGGCCCCTTCCCTGCAGAACCTCTCCTGGCTGTCTGGACTATACGTGTGTAGCTCTTGAATGATGGATGGCACTTTTTTTTTTTGTTTTTGCTGTGCGACAGGATATAGGAAGGCATGAGAACGATTGAATTTTAACATAATGTGGGGTGGTGCGTTAATGATCAGCTATGTAGAAAATAGCCTTAAATCCAGGCTAGTCATGGTTATTTGATTATGGCTATGTCACTCACAGGTATGTTCGTGCTGAGAAGCATTACGAAGGAACATGGTCTGATCATGCGAATATGGATCTATGTGCCAACTCTTTGTCATTTAGCTAGGCCTATTAGTAATCCATTTTGAAAATTCTAAAGAAGATCCCTAACCCTAGAAAGCACATTTTTAATGGTAAAAGTCGGATTTTCACATCACTGATTCAAATAATATCCGCGGGCCACTTTATGTAATATGAGAAACGGTGGCGGGCCACCCAACATTTGCCGGACGGACCGCCGTCTTTCCCGTCACTGTGCTATAATATGAATATGATCGACGAGTGAGTTGGCTATGTTGGTGATTATCGATGTATGAAGATAAGTCTCCGTTTTGATTATCTCACATTTTGGTCACAAATTATATCTTTCTCAGAATTGCCAAGATGGGAACCTTCACTTTCGAATAGGAATTCAATTTCAAAATTATATTCTAGTCAGCAATGAAAGAGGCAATGTTTATACGAACATTCAGTAGTTTTAGAAAAATTATGCGCATCATATTTATTCTTGCGCAGAATAAACAATTTAGTATATTCATACATTGGTTACATGATGATAAAATATGGTTGTTAACAGACAGGCACTAAGAAATTAACTTACATTCAGCGGCGGAAATCTCTGTCGTGACACCGCCAGTGCGTTGAAGGTTAACAGGGATTGTAGCCTTTTCGGTATATTTTTTTTTTTAGTCTTCTCGAAGAGAACTCGTTCGCACGAAATTTATTGAGGCCGTCACCATTTTCGCTGTTAATAACCTGGTTAAAAAAGATGGTGGAAACAACAGTCAAGAGTGATTACTAATCATGCTATTATTAACTTCATCATATCCTGTGCTGTTATTTTGCGTACCTGCAGAAGATAAGCATCATTGTATGTTGTTCCATTGTAGTTGCACACTCCACATATCATTCTTCCCCTTAACTCATCCAGATTTTCAGTATCAAGTTGACAATCAGTGGTGTTAAGATCCTGGATCACAAGCAATAACTTGCAGCTCGCTCGGAAAGTAGACGATATACTTGTATGGATATTCATCTGTTGGCCATCTGCATCGTAATGATCCAGTGTTCGTTTTGCATCTTCTTCCCGTCGTCTACGAGATTCTTCACTGTTACTCATTCTCTGCAAAAGAAAAAGTGTCATGCTTAGTAACTATTCTTTAAACTATATAGTCAGTTCTTCATAGCGGAATCAACTGACAACTTCACCCACGTGTACATCTATCTAGAGTTAACAGACTTAGACGCACAATGATACAATTGGACACATAGTCACTATAGAAAAGTGACTTGGGAGATACTGTCCACCTCCTCCCGTCAATTCTTCCGGTGCCTATTTCTTCCATCTCATTACATGTGGCAGTGGAAAAGTAGTGCAGTATGTGACATTGACAGTAGAAAACATAGTACAATAAAATAGAGTTTAACATACAATAAGACGGAAGGTGAGCTATTCCATCATTTCATTGGTCGTCGGTATATTTGCATTAGTGAAATTCATTAAGTTCCAACGTGGCGATTTGAACATTCATCAATATTCTGCTGTCTATCTCGCGAGATTGTAGCCTATAGCTTCAGTCAACTTTGCCAAACCACGAGCTTGGTGCTATAAATGAATTTTGAATAATTCTTGTCTATAAAACTCGATTTTATCTGTACATAAGTTGTCACTGATAGATGAGAAAGAAATTTTTTGCTTGAAGCATGTTTACTTGACCCTCATTAATAAATAATTTTCAATTATATATTGAGTTTGGGCAGTCTTCGCATTTATTACATTCTGAAAACATGGATAAATCTGAAACATATATATTCTGAAACATGGATCCAATAGGAAATATTTGCATTTAAGAACTTTAGGCATTTTTAAATTTTATTACATTCTGAAACTTGTCCTGTTTGTCATAGTTTCATTTAGAAACAGAATACTGATACCAGCTTTCGAAACTTGTTTCTATTCATGGTAGGAATACCTATAACGAAAGACCTGACAGCTGAATAGGGTGTGGATTTTAAAAATCTGGGTTTCAAATCACAAGTTTTTCACCTTAGTCTTGGGTCTTGGTAAGCTAGTGGAAAACCTTGCGGTCAAACCCAACCCAAGCTTTTGCCCAGCCTCCCTTGCATTCCACGCATAGCCTCTAAAACAAATTTCCTGTTCAGGATGGAATTTGGAGGGAACTGATCGGTGGATGATGACGTTTCCCAGATAGACTTCAGTGTTTGAGGGTGAACCTATGCCTGCTAAACACATGTTTAAAATATTGAAACTGTCAAAATGCACTAAAATAAACAATATATTTTATACATTGATGTTCCAGTTGATATTGAACATTTTTCGGCCCTCCCATGGAACCTGATCTCTGGAGAGTACCCTAGTACCTGATTTCATTTACACATGTAATTTCACAAATATCATTACATAAGTAGATTACAGTAATTACATGAGTGGTAATAGAAAACTACATGTATATTCCCGCATATGATATACTTCTATTTCGCATGAAATGTTGATTAAACAGATTCGTTTAAATCATCAAAAATCACCAATCATGAAATGTATATACAAGATATATACATGAACGATACAAAATTCGTTCGCTCGCCTACATACAGAATTCTAAAAAACCACAGCTGTATGGATTTCTGAATTGAAGAATGGAGCCACGAAATCAACTTTACATTAGAAAATCTAAACAGCATATGTCATAAATGAACATATTTATTGTTTAACATATCATGTTGGAGACATTTAGATTTGTAATGATAAAGCAGATACGATTGGTAATCGTTGTAAGTTCCATACATTGAACTATTAATTAGTTTGAACTTATGGAAAAATTTTACAAACGTTGTATACGATAGACGCTGCCAAAGACATTGCATTCAATAGGAAAACGGATCTTTGACTTAGTAGCTCTTCTTTTAGAAAACGAACATGTCTCCGCAATGACCAAAAAGTTTCAAAAATTGACAAGTATCTTGTGATCGTCGACTACAGAGACATACATCAATCAAGTGAACTCTGTCTATAACGTACGCCCTATGAAGGGCCAAAATATTATTTGCTATAGGTAACGACAAGCTAATTTGAATAATGTCACACAGCCAAGAAGAAAATTATAGGTATAGTGGCTATTGTTGCCACTCAGTGGTAACAATAAGACGCCCACAGCCTATTGTTACCACTTAAAACATTTTAAAATACACACTGTCACGACGATTCAGATTCTTGAGCTGTTGATTCTCAATGCATGATTCGTGCTTTACATATCCAAATGAATAAGTACACAAAATTCACTATTATAGCGAAATTTCTTGTCAGAAATAATGAAATTTTTAGATAATTACATCCGAACAAAATACTACGTTCATTGATCTGTTAATTAACGGACACCTTCATTCAAAAGAAATTAATTCTGATAAAGATGCATTTACAGTGTACTTCTCAATTGCTTAATTATAATACGTGGAATCATTCAAATATCATCATCAGTGCTTGTGAGATCTAAAAAATCTAATTATTTCTGAGAAGAAATTCGTCCAGAAAATTTCATGTAGCTAATTATTTCGAATATGTTTTGCATGAATAGTGCGTAAAAATAAAACAAGTGTCTCAACAACTCGAATCGTTGTGACAGCGTATACTTTGAATTCTTTTGGGTGGTAACGATGGCCAGTGGGCGTCTTGTTGTTACCACTCAGTGGTAACAATAGCCATTACCAAAATTCTAAGCATCATCGATACCATGACAATGACTGAATGATGCGAAATCAAGTTAATAAGGAAGCTCTTATAAGAGGAAAATGTACATATCTTAGAAAAGTCACAGCTCATTTTGCGATAAACAGTAGGAGTATTTCGGGACCAGGCTGACTGGCAAGTTATAGACAGTTTCTACTTTTACTAATTCACATACTATTTGTCAAGTGGCAGAAGTACCACAAATCAGCTGAAATATTCCGTGGAAGCAAAAGGTAAGCAGAAGGAAATAGTCTTTGTGAGGAATAACACATGCACTTATTAATAGTGCTGAACATTATATACCGGGATATTACTCAAAGTAAAGAAGCCAATGTTCAGGACAGCCGAATCGTAAGGAAAACCTGTATAAAACTTTTTTTGAATAACAGTCTTCTACCGTTAGCCAAGCTATCAGTAGTTTATCTGTGTCGATCAACATAAGAACCGTCCTGGTACACACAACAATTGTTATGGACTGCGATTTGTGAAGGTACATCTTTTTTCTTCAAAACTTTCTGCAGATTGTTGACAAACGCTGCAACCACATTTTTTTACATGGATAAACAAATGAGTCTGTTCTCTTAAATTTTTCTTTTTGATATGGGATAAGTAGCTTTCTAGCAAAAAGTTGACCTCATTTGTCAAGTAGACCGTAGATGGAATAATAAACTCCGGTCAAATTTAAAAAATCCATGAAAAATTATACGTCATACATTTTGGTGAAAAGAGTTTTTGGACAGCTTTTTACAAAAAGTTTTCAACTAAGCAGCTCGCATTCGCTGTAAGGGCCGACTGATAATTTGAGCAGAATCACATATATGCTAAAATGAATGAAGTAAAGAAATGCTTTTTTTCCCCCCCAAAGTATTCTTCATTTAAATGCTTGCGGAGAAGGAAAGGACCGAGGTACAATAAAAACGAACGAAAATTCTGTGGCTTTATAATTCAAGAAGTCTTTCAGTGGTCTAAGTCTCCCGCTGAAATTCCGTCGGAAATATGATGGCGGATTGAAAGTGATTAAATCTGACACACTCATTAAGCTGGTCCTGTTTTGAAAGTTCCGGCATGGAAGTGGAAAATCTTTCACTTTGTGGAAAAATAAAAACTTAAGGATCGTTCTACCATACACCCAAGCACACCATGTGTTGGTAATCTGGTGGAAAGGCGGTCCTTAATCCCATGTTGGGAATGTCTAAGAAAGGACATTTCTTCACTTCACTTTACTTGATTGGATTTCCATTCCCTCTGCATATTTTCTCATCCGATCTCAATTCACTAATTTTAGACTTCAAGATGACTCGACCATCGCAGTACGGAGCCCTTCACTTTTGCAGTATTCCACAACCCGTACTTTGTGTCCATGGTAAAGCGTAAGCACATGCAGGTAAAGCTCTTGCAGGTGCATCGCACAAAAACAAATCACAACATTCCTTTTAAACACGCATTTTTTTCAGTAATCATTGTACCATTGCTTAACAGTACCAGTTCTTTCACAAGCTCACCAAGAAAAACATTTACATCAGGCTTTCCAGTCCCTAAATAGAAGCCGATGGGGAATTTTTTTCTTTCAAAATAAACACTTGGCCTATTCCCAGATATTCTAATCCTTTATAATTTGCATGGCTGATCGTGATGTCTATATTCAGCAATAGCAATGTTAATACGCGTCTATTTTCAATGTCGTGTAGACATCGCATTAAAATTTCTATGTTTGTCAATTAGTACTGAAAAAATTCAAAAGAATGAGAACACTGTAATGATTGATGAAACTGATGTACAAAAGAAAATTAGTATTTTGCAGTCGAATGAACATGGCATCTTTATGTTCAAAAAAAAGAGTTTATCCAATAGAATCATCATCCTTTGAAAATCAGAAGACATGACGGGATCATTGAAAATGAAAACTCATTTAAAATCGCCTACAGAATCTTTTTAGAGTAAAACTTGAACATCATTCTGCTTCAGGATCTCCTGCAATCAGTTAATGAAGACCAGTTCTAAAAAAACATTCGAAAAATCATAAATCTGCGGTCACATCGATTCATCTTTTTATAAATTTTCCTTCCCTGCGATCTACAAGACTTTATTTCATTAATTTTCAAAGAAGTGACATTTCTAAGGTGGATCATACTCCGCGTGAAAAAAGTGAGGTTACGCCTCATTTATATCAGAATCTATCTCAAGATAACCCGCTGTCATTGTCCAGGCTGGTGCCATCACTAATTATCTATTGTCCTCCTCTAGGCTTCAATAGATATTTGTTTATCCGACGAGAAGATCAATCTTGCAAAAAATTTCCTTCATGAAGTCCTCATTATTAGGAGAAATTTACTCCGCGTGACAGAAAGCCATCGTAACATGTGTAATCCTATCTGGATTTGCTGATTCTGATAACGCAACTTCAAATTTTGCACTCAATGTGTAATATTAAATCACTCTCGAACATGACAATCAATAATTTTCTTCTCTTTCAATCATCAAGAAATTACTTCTATGTGTGTGTTCGACAATTTGCAGGTGATGCATGAGCAAAATACAGTGCGTATTCTGAACATTTTTCATTAACCTTTCATTCATGTTGTGTCCATTTGGCAACATTTCGACCACATCTTTCGGAACAAAATTGCGCAGCAATTTATATTATGTAATATAATATATTTATAATTTATAACTAAAAGAAGGAGGAGATCAATATGATTAGAATAGAATAGAAAATAGATTTATTCCCATTTCATTAATCACAACATGAATATATACAGGTGGGTGTCAAGTTTACATTTACACAAATTTACACTTGAAAAGAAAGGGAAAAGGACCAGAGGACCCATCATAAGGGTATAAACCTGGCCCTATAGCCTTTGAGAGGATCACTATACGAGTAGGAGTCAGTCAATCAAATAAAGTCATATTCACAAAAAGAGATATTACGTTAGACATGTGCAATATTTACATAGTCGTCAAAGAACACATTTACAAACTTGTTTAACAAAACATGATTACAATTTTACAAAATTTTGATTGATTTTCACTCTGCAATTTACTGACATGATTGTCAGAAAGTGATCATAGTATCAATCAAATAAGACTTTAAACATTTTTTAAAAGATTTTAAATTATTAGTGTTTTTAATATGGTTAGGAAGTGCGTTCCACAAAAAGGGTATCTTGAATTTACTAATGCTTTGCTCCAAAGAAGTTCTATAATAGGGAAGCTGAAGTTGTTATTGCGTCTTATCGATGTAGTAACATAATTTTGAAAAATTTGTGGTAGTGATTCATTCATATATTTCATCTTGTAATCAAGAACTATTAATTAATACGTGTACATTGTATATACGTTCATATATAGTTCACGTTTGTAAAATTTAGATTCAGAGATTGTTTTTCTTTACGATATATCATTTTAATCAATATTTTATGCATTATTTGTAATTTATTCAGCGGTTCTTTCTTTCCACTACCGTATGCTATCAAACAGTATTTTATCAATGGGATGCAAAGTTGCTCGTGCAACATACGGAGCGTATTTTGCGGCATGAGATCTCTTAGTCTGTAAAACATAGGTATGAATTTTTTTAACCTCTTGATTACCGAAAACACATGGTCATCAAATCGTAAATCTTGATCAAAATTAACACCAAGGAATCTTGTCCTTTCAACTTGGCTTAGTTTAGTGTTTTTTCAAACTGATATCTACTGCTTTTGATTTTTCTTTGTGGATTCCTTGGTGGAATAAGTATAAATTCACATTTTCCTAGATGTAGAGTAAGCTTATTACATTCCATCCATGTTTGTATATTTTCTAAGGAATTTTGAGTTTTCACTATAACTCCATTGAGGGATTTGTCACTTACGATTAGATTTGTGTCGTCAGCGAAAAGGTTTAGCTCTCCATTAGTGCTAACATTTTTGATATCATTAATATAAATTAAAAACAACAGCGGACCTAGCGCTGAGCCTTGAGGTACTCCATTTTTAATCGTGAGCTTACTTGACCTAACATTATTTACGAGAACTGTATGCGGCCTGTTTTTCAGGTATGTTGTGAACCATTCGTGCATGAAGCCACGAAAACCTATCCTGTGCAATTTATTTAATAATATGTCTAAGTCTACGGCATCGAAGGCCTTGGCTATATCTAGATTTACAGCAGCAGTAAATAGATTATTAGCCTTGGCTTGATATATTTTTGTCAGTTAATTTTAAAACTGCTAGATTTGTTGAATGACATTTGCGAAATCCAAATTGATTTTCATAGAGGGCCTTATTTTTTCCAGATAGCATAACATTCTTTTATGGATCAGTTTTTCAAAGATTTTTGTTAAGTAGCTTAGCAGACATATTGGTCTATAGTTAGACGGATTGCTTTTATCACCTTTTTAAACAATGGTATAATGGTTGATTCCTTCAGGCTATCGGGTATATTCCACTATTAACTGATTCATTGTATAATTTTGTTAGATAGGAAAATACTTGCAGTGGACAATTTTTTAAGATTTTTAATGTTACTCTGTCATGTGTCGATCGGTTATTGTTCATTGTTGTTTTTGTATTAGTTAATTCTATCGTTGTGAAATTCTGAAACCTGAATGAATTCGGATACATATCAAGATAGTGTTCGTAGTTAGTTTTAGTTTTATACTATTACCTAGAGTTTCTGTAATGTTTACAAAATGATCATTTAATTCATTAGCTATGTCATTATAGTCGTACTTCACACCATGACCCGTTTGTATTTCTGTGATGAAATTATCGGCCTTGGATTTTCCTCTTAGATTATTAATAGATTTCCACAATTCTTTCGTGTCATTTTTAATGGAGGAGAATTTGCGGTTATGTTATTTTCTCTCCTCAGTCCTCGCTAAAAATTTGAAATATTTTGCGTACGATTTATAGTCTAGTTCATCTTTTTCAAGTTTAGATTTTTTCCATTTATTGAAAAGTCTAATTTTTTTCCTATGACATTTTCTTAAATAATCTGTAAACCAGTCTTTCTCTTTAAACATTTTCCGAGACAATTTCTGTAGGAGGAATATCTCATCGTGTACGATATAATAATTCTCTTGGAAATGTTTGAATTTTTCAGATGGCAAGTCAAATATCTGAGTGTCAAAATCAATTGTCTGCTATTTTTTCTGTGAAGAATTTTATTCTTTCTTTGGTGTATGATCTTACCATGGACGTTCGTTAATGGAAAATTTTGGTTTTCTATTACTTTGATGTTTCAAAATTAGATATTGGCTATAATGATCGGTCAGTTCTGATCGAACGTTGCCAGCAAATGAACCAATTTTTTTATCGTATAAAATTTTATTATGGATTAGCATTTGATCTATGGACAGTCATAGAGTCTTTCGTTATCCTAGTTGGTGTAGAAATCAGTGTGAAAAATTAAAATCTGTTATTGTATCGTAAAATTTGCAAATAGATTTATCAGACTGTTTATTTCTAAAGCTATAAGATGATTTATAAGGTCATGATTTACCGCATTTTCTTGGAAACATCCACAAACCCCAGAGTGCAGCTCATTAAGAAATAAAGTTAACCTCCAGATACCATTTCATTAGGACAAGCTTAGGGCAACGTAGTATTGACTTTGCCTCAGCTATTGAATGGAATTTACTTCCTCGTAGCATTAAAGAAATAAGGAGAATATGATAAGTTCCAAAAAAAGCTTAAACAAATACTAGTCAGCAATACTAACAGAAACGAAAGTTGCAATATCTGAGGTAATAAGAGAGATGATAGTGTGCGAATGGAAAATATCAAATGCTATTCCAACCCTGATATTGTATCCCGGACATTGGCATATAATAGCCCAAGTATGTGTATGTTGACTTTCATGTATGTATCTTGTATGACGATCACTGACCTGTTGTTTGGCTGTACATACCTTGTGTGAGAGTATCTAGGATATATGCTTATATGTATAATGTAAATGATTTTGATATGTGAGTGATTTTAATCTGAACTTTTGTTAGCGGGGCTAGGTTCCTACTGTCCCACAGTGCTCGGGCCCCGCCCACCTCTACATTTATCTGTATTTGTATTATATGTAGTATTTTGTAAAACAATAAATGTACTATAGATAAATGTATTTATCTACGAGTATATGTAAATGTAAACGATCCTTGTACAGATTTTGTATTGGTGGAAAATATATTTCTATTTCGATTAAGATTGAGATCTCCAATTATCATTAACTTCTCAGTTTTCTTAACTTTACGCAAGATTTGGGGACATACTATCAGTAAAAGGTTGTATCTCTAATGATGGACTGCGATATATACAAATAATGCAGTTTTCGTTTGAGTATTTTCGTATTGTAATGTAGCCATAGGTCATCGCAATTATTTTACTTCTTAGTTTCAACATTTATTACCTCAACAGTCGATGTATTAACGAAGATATCGACACCTTCCACTTTTATTATGACTAGATAGATGATAATAGAATTTAAATCCGGGTAATATGTTATTGTACATTTCTATATTGAAATTCCATATCTCTGAAAGAATCAATAAATCCAATTTCGATTTTAGACAGATAAGAAAACAACTAATTCCCGATAATTTCGGTTTAAAGATCGAATGTTCATATGTAAGGTTTTTTAAGTTATTGAGTCATCATTTCGATTTAAAAGATCATCGAAAGTCACCTACATCTAAATCTGCATACTCGAGACTGCTGTGATTGTTTTGTTTATGATTATCCTGCATTGTTCGTTTTACCTTCCAGACGACAGAAATGAGAGTGACAAGCAAATTTTCGGGTCAATGTAATCACAATGAAATATCTGCATTGTGCCTATTACAAATCATCATAAACATCATCTAATGTACTCGAGATTTTACACGAATGTAAGAGGAGTTTTCGTCTTTTCGCAGAAACACTGCACCATCCCTAGTCCACACAAACTTAAAAATTGCATCTCGTTGCAAATTCCTTAGTCTCTTAAGGAGGCGATACCGAGATTCGGTCAAATTTTCCCTAACAAAAATGTTTCTACTTCTAAACTAGTTTTCGATGTGTATTAAGATGTTCTTTTTGATGGCAGTGCTTCGTAGAGTTCCAACAGAGTAACTTTACCGGTGTTGACTCTATCTGGGATGACCATTTATGTCTTCTACATCACCTTCTTTCACTGCGCTCGGTCATGAGGATTGAGTTGACAGTTTCTCCTCAGCTGCAACTTTGATCTTCTCTCCGTTTTCGGGATGTTGCTTACAATTACGTCTCGGGATCTCTTCTCTTGCTCTATCTCGTCAAGACGTCCTGCGAGATAGTTGACCTCTCCATTAAGGTATTTTATGTCGTTGTTCATCTTTTTGTTCTCCGATTCCAGACGTTTTCGCTCCTCCTTTTCCTTGTCGAGTTCCTTTCGCATATCGAAGAAGTCGTGTTGGATCACTTCAAGCTGTCTTTCGAATCCCTCCTTCAAAACTTTCATCACATCCTGCATAAATTGCTTCATACATGACATCATGTTATCTTCAGATGAGTCAGATGTGGAAGGTGAGCTTTTCTTGATCGCTTTAGTAGCCATAAGTAGGCTCAGAATACACACTTGGGGGTTCCAGCGGACCCGTGCATTTTGCGTGCAAAATGCACGGTTCGCTGATTGGGTGTTAGCGGGTCCCGTGAGTGGGCGGGTCGTCGCTGATTGGCCCTTGTGGGTCCCGTGAGGGGGCGTGTCCTTCGAGAGGCGGGTCCCGTGATGGGGGCGATGACGTAGGGCACGTGACCACCATCTAATGCGGTGGGTCCCGTGACCCACCGACTGTTAGAGCGGGTCCCGTGAGAGGATGACGTGGATCCAATGAGAGAGTGGTGAAGTAAGTATAAGAATGGGAGTGGGATGTGGGTATTCCACATAACGATGCGTTGTGAGTTTTGCGAGCGCGACTTTCCCTCTGAAGAGGAGTGTATAGCTCATGGCGAGGAAGAGACGGGTCGTGTATACTGTAGGGTTTGCACGTTATGGTATAGTGTCCATCCGGATGACAGGCATCACTGTCCATTTATTTTCCATCATGAGAACTGTGTGGAGTGCCCCATGTGTGATGAGAGGATGACACGGGACGACTATCTCCAGCATGGTTGTTTCTTTATGTGTCGTTTATGCGGTGAGGATGTGTTATTGGAGGAGGAGGAAGGGGAGCATTTATGTCCGGTGAAGATGGCTGCCTTATTACATCGTCTGGATGAGAATGAAGAGGAGGAGGAAGAGGAGCCCCAACGAGGCGGGGGTAGAGTTGAGGTGCGACAGCATGGAGGAGTGAATGAGCACCGTCAGTATTATTTCCGCGATGCAGGCCTTGAAGTGACGTATCGACCGGAGGAGGATACACGAGATGTGACCGCCTTTCTGGACAGTATGTATCAACAATTGTATGACTTAATTGTGGGTGAGAATGAGGACTATGAAGTGGTGGTGGTGGTTCAAATGACGTTTCTGTTTGAACGCGTCATCACAGAGGATGAGTCAGAGGATGTGGAGATCCGTTCTAACCCAATCTACCGTCAAGGTGTTCAATTTTTAAATTTCGATACATGGTTTGAGGAGGTGAAGCAAGAACTGAGTGGATGGATAGAGATGGTGACAGCGATGAGTTCGGGTTTGGTGTTACAGAAGATTATCCAAATGGAGGTGCGTATGAGCCGTCACCTGGGAGATGGGCGTGTAGCCGGTGGTGGATTGATTAAACTGCCGAAGGCGTTGTCACGACTACGGTGTATCAAGAATTTTGAGTATAAGAATGTGGAGGATTTGAACTATTGTTTTCAAGATGCAGTCTTGTATAGTTTAGCGTTTCAAGATGGGCGAACGCTGGCAACAACATTGGCTGAGTTACGAAAGGAGAAGTTGAATGAGCATTATAAATTGGATTTCAGTGGAATGACGAAGGAGGGTCTATTTCCGTTGCGGGATTTGCGTTGTTTCGAGCAAAAGAATAACATTGCCGTGCGCATCTATGTGCATAATGGGTCTGTGTTTAAGGGGACTCTGTATGACCATGACTGGTTGTGCAACGATGAGACACGTATAGTGCATCTAATATTGTTGACCAAGATTGAGGACGGTGGTGAAGGTCATAGGAATGAAGCGGATTGTCATTTTATTCCAGTGATTAAATTTGAGACATTCATGTACAATGCCTATGACGTGAATCAGCGAAAGAAGAACTATCGCCGTTACATCTCGTGTGAGTTATGTTTAGAAATATTTGCGTGTAGTAATTGCACAACACCCCCACCGGAGATTCTGCAGAAACGAGACGATCATCAAAAGATGTGTCATGGCGCTAAAACGCAATTGGAGGAGTTGCCGGACAAGTTGGAATTAAAGTTCAAAGACTTTGGGAAAATGACGCATCCGTTGTGTGTGGTGTATGCAGACATTGAGAGCATCATTCACCCGATTACTAAGATTCATACCCCCGCAGTGATTGGCTCGTATATCAAATGGGATCCTGCATTGAAGATGCCGGCAGAGAGTGTCGTGAAACACGAGGGTGAGTCATGTATCTCTGATTTTCTCGACAGTATGGAATCGTTGGTGTACCGTCTTCATCACATTGTTGACAATCGTTCGCGTAGACCGATGATCTTGTCAATGACGGATCAGCGTCGTTATCGGAATACGCATCATTGTAATTTGTGTAAGCGACATGTGGTGGAGCGTAGTATGGATAAGGTGAATGAACATCAGATGATGGATCACACAAAATGTCGGGATCATGATCATCTTACCGGGAAGTTCATTCAAGTGTTATGTCATGCCTGTAATTTCCGTCGTCGACAGGTCCGTCGTCAAATTCCTGTCTTTTTTCACAATTGGAAAGGGTATGACAGTCATCAGATTATTTTATATGGACTATCGAATCGTAATGAGGATCTGTGGTGGATTAACCCGTGTTATACGAGTGGTGATAAGACAATTGGGGTGACGGCAAGCTTTCGAGTGTACGGTTGTTATAAGGATAATATTATATTACAGTTTCGAGACTCGTTTCAATTTCTCCCTAATTCACTGCATAAGTTGCGGCAAACGGTGGATGACTTACCAATTTCAAAGGAAGTACTAAGTGTCAGTTACCCGAATATCGATCATTCATCTATTCAAAAGGGCGTGTTTCCGTACACGTATTTTGATGATTGGTCACGTCTGGATGAGACAAGTTTACCCGCTATTGATAAATTTTATAATGATCTGTTGGAACAGCCGTGCACAGAAGAGGACTATGCAGTGGCGAAGGATGCCTGGGATAAATTGGGATGTACCACTTTCAGAGACTATCTTAATTATTATCTGACAGTGGATGTGACTCTGTTAGTGGACATATTTGAGGATTTTCGAGCTCGGATGTATGCAGTGTCTCAATTGGATCCGGTACATTTCTTTGGCACGCCCGGCTTGACCTATGCATTTTTTCTATTGCATACAAATGTGTGTTTGGATCACGTCATGGATATTGACATGTATAAGATGTTTGAGTCTGGAATTCGAGGGGGAATGACATTTGTGAATTTACATCATACTGAACATGTGGTAGCCAGCCCCCAAACCTATGATATTCATACACATTTGTATTACATTGATGCTAACAATTTATACGGTACGGCAATGAGTGCCAAATTGCCCAAAGGAAATTTCGTATGGATTCCCCCTCAATATTTGACATCAATAGACGATCATTGGATACTGAATTATGATGTGAATGGCTATCAGGGATGTATACTGACGGTGGATTTGGAGTATCCGGAGGAGGTGCAGGATAGAACAATGGAGTTGCCGTTTGCGCCAATGCAAGGACAATTGTATTCCGAGGAAATGTCTCCATTTATGCACGACTTGTGGCGAAGTATACACCATACAGAGGTGAAGAAGCGTTCATCCCAAAAGTTGTTGTTGACACATCATCGCAAAAAGGAGTACACTGTACATATCTATGCGCTTCAGTATTATGTACAACATGGGATGCATGTGAGTCATGTGTATAAGGGAATTACCTTTCAGCAGGAGGCGTACATCCGGCCATATATAGACTATCATACACGTGAACGAGCACGGAGTACGAGTGTGATGGCACGTAATATGCACAAGTTGTGTGTGAACGCCCTCTTTGGAAAGACAATGGAGGATGTGCGTAAATATGGTAAGACACGTTTTGTGCGTGATAGGAAGTTGTTTTTGAAACATACACACCATCCTCTGTGTCAGAATTTCTTCGGGGTGGGCTCCTCGGCCATGGTGGTGCATATTCGCCGTCGACATGTGACATTGGACCGTGCCATCTATATTGGGCAAGCGGTGTTGGATATTAATAAGATACACATGTATCGTTTATATATGGAATGGCGTATCAATCAACATTGTTTATCGGTGCGTATTATTGGTGGCGATACGGATTCATTCTTTCTGGAGGTGATGAGTTTCCGCAACCGCGATGAGATTCTACTATCATTTCGCAACGTTCCCAATACGGTGGATCCCGAGGCGCGCGGTATTCTCGATACATCTAATTATCCCACAACGCATCCTCTGTACGACAGTTATAATGCAAATCGATTGGGGTGTTTTAAAGACGAGTGTCGTGGTGAGGAGATCAAGGAGTTCATTTGCTTGAGTCCTAAACTATATTCGTATATTACTGAGAATGGGGCACGTGACTGTCGTGTGAAAGGAGTGAAGGGCTATAAGAAACGGGATTTGTCACACCTACTCTATAAACGTGTCTATGAAGATCAATTATGCCATGTGGTGACTCAGACGAATTTGGAATCCCAACGGCATGTGATGCGTACAACAAAGCGGAAGAAGGTGGCGTTGACGGGCTGGGATGATAAACGATTTTGGATCAGTGGAAATATAAGCATCCCCTATGGTCATCACGCACTTGTAAATAAACAACTTTGTGACATTCTATTGGAAGGGGTGGAGGATGTACCGAACGCAGCGGTGAGTATAAATCATCAAGTTTTTGAACATATGTTAAATGGTGTGGAAGATGCGCCGGCAACAGGTGAAATCGCAACAGAAGATGATGACATCACGCATGTGTAATCGGATGGTGGAGATTAGAGCCTCAAGTGACTTACCGTTGGAAAGGATTGTCCCTGTGTTACAGTCACGTGGTTTTACGTCAATACGTTTTCGTTTAGCCAAGCCCAAACGCATTTATACAAAGTGGTGGAACTATATACCAATACAGATGTTTCCACGTGGGTGCATTCAGATAATGGGCTATCATGATATGAATGTATATAGATGTGTATATAATAGTTTGTTACAGCTCTTGACCAAAGAATTGAATTTACCATTGACATTGAGTGAACCGGAAGTGAAATCATGTACAGTATTATGTGATTGGCGACAGTATCGAGCATCGATTCCATTTCAGCGTCTATCATCATCTGCCTGTGTCATGAATGAACATGAATTATTTCCTGGGACATTGGTCCGTTATAAACATTATCATTGTTCACTGTTTGCCAATGGTAAGGCAATTGTTACCGGTGTATGTTCGCGTGAAGAAGCGGACAAGATGTTACAATTTATTGTAAATAGATTATGAAAAACGATACGATGTGAGTGTTTTACTATTTATTCTTTAATAGGGACACTACAAGTGATTTCATGTATCGTGCAATGAGACGATCGTTATGAATGAGTTCACGTTTTTGTTGGGGTGTAAATGTTCGTGATTGAGGTACATTATAAAAGTCAGTTAATGTGTCAGTTAATGAGGAGGTATGGGGGCGATGATTTAAGTAATAGATGCAGTAGGCGCCACAGTAGGCTTTAGGACCTTGGATGCACGTTGTGAGATGGTGAAGTGGATAGGGGCGTGTTCTCAACCAGGTATGTAAATTGGGGTAGGTATGCAGGGGTTGACCGTATGAGTCAAAGAATTCACACACTTGTTGTTCATTGTCTTGATAATACGCTAGCCAGTGTTCACCCTTTTTGTGTCGAGGATCGGAGTTTAGGATACACGAAAAGGATCCATGTTCACGGGTGGGGGCTTCATTGGCGGCAAAGACACCTTTGAATGGGATGGGGGAGGATTGTAGGAATAGAGGGGCCATCGATCGACAACTACATTGTAATAGACACAAAAGTTCGTCTTCGCAACAACATTGTAGCATATGTTGGCGTTGAACATGATCTAATGATTTCATAACCGATGTTAATTGAGTAGAGGAAAGCCATTCTGCCATGGTAGATGTTAGACATTGGGTGTTACGTAATCACTAGGGATGACGGATGTATTCGGTCGAATGATGAAACATTCATCCACTAGCGAAAATATGATGAGGTCGAGTGCTGTACCTAGTACTTTTTTGAATACAATTTCTAGTGAGAAATTTAAATCACCACGTTGTCGCTGTTGTTGTCCAATATGATGGTCGTTTGTAATGTCGAAAGGAATGAGATAGAAGTAGTCTTTGAATGTGTCTAAGTCAACATTACAGGATGCATTCGTAGCGTATAGGTTCATGGCGCGATTAAATTGAGTATACACTTGACGTATATGTGTACAGTCAATACTACCTCCAGTGAGGGTGACCCCATTCGATTTTAGAGTGAGAGATGACAGATCATACGGTTTGAAAAGAAGTTTACGTTGTCCATATTTCAACCATGAATCACTTTTAAGAAATCCGAATAGGAATAATTTCGGTTGAATGTTGATAGCAAAGTTGTAGACATCTTTCTTTTGCCAGCCTGAATTTAAGTTGATACGTTGTACAGTGATTCCATTATATTTGTAGGCGATATTTTCTTTCATACGACGTGTTGCAACAGCTTTCTGTATGGTATCTGAGGGTTGAAGCATGGGCATATGTAGTTTAAAGGAGTGAAACCAAATACGGTATTGAGTGCCAGCAGCTCCAAAATCGCGAAACATATATTGAGGGTGGTTGACAAAAAATTCCACATCTAATTTTGTACCCGGTGGTAGTGCTTTTTGTTGTTGGAATAGGTTACAGTGGATGGGGAAATCGAATTGTCGTCTATATTTACTATCACGCCATAATTTAAGTTCATATTCATTCGTTAAATTTTCTTCTTCATCAAATTCCTTGGTCACATCTACTAGAGGAGCGCTAGCCTTATACGCTGCCTCTGCACTTCCAGTACGTGTCACTGATGTAGTGGGTGTATAAAAGCCTTGTGTGACCAAGTGTGTTCCTTTAGCTGTAGCATCAAATTGTAGCATATTGATTAGATACGCCTGTAAAAAGTAGAGACCATTTCCTCCTTCTACCACCTGTTCATTGACGGTAATTTTCACATCCCGAAAGATACTGTGTGCAGTATTATTAATGAGGATAACTTTACTAGCGCCTGGGACAGATTTCCACGTACTGGTGGCTGTATCGTATTGTTGAAGTTGAATGTCAATAGTACAATAGGCGTTGGATACGTCCATCCAATAGGCGTTGGAGGGTGGGATAGAGAAATGGATGACATCACATGCATCTAATGCATTGATGGGGGCCACAAGGTTCATAAAATGACTACGATTCGACACATCGACAGGGTCACGTTCAAAGACGTCAAAGCGACCATCTAGATGGCTAGCATATGAATGGGTTGACGTAGTGGCTGTGTCAGCAGACATACTGAGATACGTTGGTCATAGTATGGGGTGGGAAGTGTAATTACTTAAAATAGACGTTGTCCACCAGTGAGTCGACGATAATAGGGGAGGTTTTGGGTAGCGGAATACCGTGCTGATGTGCTAAACCGACGAGGGGGAAGACGGCGACGAGCTCGTAGTCGAGGTCGTTGTCGAGGTGTGGGATTAGAGGTGGGGGTGGGTGTGGGGGTGGGATTGACTGTATTATCGAGGACTGTTTGAGCACGTTTACGAATGGCGTTTGGAATAGTTTTTGTAATAGCACGTTGCCCTTGTTGGATGATGCCTTTGCCAGATGTCGTTGCAGCTTTAACAGCACTGGCGACTGCATTAGTCGCTGCACTTCCAGCAGCTGCTGCGCCTTGTTTCACTGTGCGTTTGACACCACGTTTGATACGATTCGTTACACTTTGTTTGATGCGATTGATGATCGATGATGGGGTTGTTGAAGTGCTAGGTTTTGAGACGGTTTTCGTAACAGGTTTTGTGACAGGTTTTTGTATACGTCCCGTCGTAGCACGTTTAACAGGTTGAGTGACTCGCCCCCGTCGCTTTAATGGGGGTTTTTTTACCGTACGTTTAGTACCTTTTAGTGAAGGAAGTTTAATTTTTGGGAGTTTAAATTTTGGGAGTTTAGGAAGGCGAAACCCACCTGTCATAGCGCCTGAATTACCTATAATATTTGTGGAGGGAACTAAAGAAGCTTGTCCCCCAATCAATTGGATCCCATTTGCTCTTGTGCTACGATCAAACATGAAATGGGAACGGGGTGGAATACGTGTAAAAAGGTGAGCCATGTTGGAAAACAAATGTGTAAAATAAGAGCACAAGTTACTTAAACACGTCGACGTCGTAAATGAAGTTTGATGTACGTACGACCCCCTTGTAATGGAATGAGACGCCCATCATCTGAACGTAGTTGAAACTGTAGTTGATTGACACTATAGAGAGACATGGGGATATAATCGACATGACTGAATTCCTTATAAATAGCAGCACCATAATCAATGTCACGATAGGGGATGACACGCATCAGATTTGTTTTTGAACCTCCCACATAAATGGGGTTCGTCATGTTGGAGTATAGAAGAATATTATAAATGTACGCCTGCATATTAACAGGTGAGGGGGCATGTACTGTTCGATCAACGAGGTCATGGTTTAGACCGAGAATATCGGATAGTAGGGGATCAAATTGAATAGAGTAATGGTGATCACAATGAACTGTAACAAAGGTGGAATGACCGACTTTTTGATACATGAATTTGATATGGGGTTGAGTAACAGAGTTTAAGGTATAGAATAAGGTGGGAATATCATAGAGGCCATTTTGTAGTTTGAAATAGAGCACCTTCTTACTGTCTATTTCTGTACGCAGAGCAATGGGGTGAGGTGTATCCATGGTGCTAGAGGTTGAGGGGATCAAGGTAGGATCTTCGTCTTCATGAGATGATTCATCGGAAGAGGTGTCATCACCATCATAGGCTGAGACAATATCATGCATAAGGGAAGCATCAAAGTCTGAGCGAAACTCAATGGGTTGATCCTGATGGATGAGATCAACTGGTTTTCGTGAATGAAATTGATTGAGGAGGACATAACATTCAAATGCGTTATTATGTTTGGATTTACGAGCAAATTGGTAGCCGTGATTGGTGTCATCTCGTGCTTTAGCAGTGGCTATGGTCAACTGTTGCCATACCGCATTGACACCTGTATCATGAGTAGTACCTTCATAACCAAACAAATCAAAGATTGTAGCGGTTTCCGGAGCAATGCATAGGTCAGATTTAATATTCGTGTTCACAAGTAGGGCTTGTGGATTCGTGTCATATTTTTGAAAACGTTGAATTAAATAAGGATCACCCAATGTGACACGTTGTTCAATCTCGAAATTGTCCATGTCGAATGCACCAGCCAAATTAGGAAAGTATAGCCCTAATATGAGACTGGTGTCATGATTACTCTTCAGACGAATACGTCCTTGACGGTACATCCATTTGAGATAGGTTTCATATTGACCCTTTTTGACACGTAAATCGGAATACGCTTGAACACGTGTAATAGGGATGTGAAATTTAAATTTCGTTTGTGCACTTTCCCCATCTGCAATGTCTTGATCAAACATTAGTTCACCATTGGTAAGTACTCCATCCCGTTCCGTCATTTTAGAACACCCATATTTGGTTAATTCACTACAGATTTGTGTGAATTGACTACGAATAGAGCCGGCATTGATTTTCAATTTTACTACACGTGTGCGATAAAGAGGTATGGGAATCATGTTATAGTCAGAGGCACGATAATCTTTGAGAAGACGGAAATGAAAAATACTTTGATATTGTCGCAGATTGTACAATGTACGAGGGGGCACCACCCCCTTAAAGTTTTTGGATGCTTGTACATTGTCATCACGTAATTTATCCTGCTCTTTCAGAGATGCATACCATGCATTAGTGTATTCATAATTGGCATTCGGTGTGGTAAGTGTTTTCAAACTGTCGGTTAATATGGTATCTTTTCCTGACAATTCAGCTTTTGCAGTCTCATTATGGAGGAAAGGATTCCCTCGTGATGATAAATTGGCTGTTTTGTTATGTTTTACAGGTGTTCCAGTGAGTTGTTTAGGATTGTGTAGAAAGGTGGGGCCATAGGTATTAACGTCAGGTGTTAAGTCTAACTCAATAGGTGTGGGTTGATAAATAAAATTACATGGCGCTCCAAGCAATACTTGCATTGGCCCATTAAGGATAAGGGCATGATTGAGATAAATATGATTCATTGTTAATGTATGCCACGGTTGAGGATTGGCTTTAATGGCGTTAAATAGATCGGTGATGGGGTTAGTGTCTGTATAGAAGCGTTGTGTCATTAAATTTTTTAACGCCTCAGGCTTTTTGATGACCCACTTTTCAAATGTATCAGGACTGAATAGTTCATTGGTGGTTGTGGATTTTTCAAAATTGTGTAGAATGGGGGAAATGTATGTGAATTCTTGTTGATAGATGTCACGCCAGGCATTGGGAATATCCTTTTTGTTATGATAGAACATACCTTTCACACGATGTAGGTTGTAGAAACATAGGGGTGGTGAAGCTTTAAAAAATTTAATACCCTCCAGACGTAATGCAAGATGCATCAAATAGATGGCGGTGACATTGAGATATTTGGGTTTGACATAGCCTTTACTCTTTGGATTGGCAAACTCCTTCAACGCACCAAAATATTGAATATTCGTCATGCGTACATCACCTGCATCGGTAATGTAGGGACCGGTAGAGATTGGAGTGGTTGTTCGATTGTTAATGTGATCATTTGTCATGAAAACAGTGGAATTATTGAGCGTTTTGAGTTGTGTCAACCAGTTATCCATAGTGGCGCGCAGACGTAACGTTATTTTCTCCGATTTGAATGTGGTTTCATTAATCAGTAAAGGATCGATGAATTAGGTTTGAGGTTAATTTATTCAAATACAGTAGTTAATGGGCAGGTTCAAAACATCTAATCCTGGGTATAAGGCTTTAGGAGGTGTATTCTCAGCCCCTCCTATTATAGGTGTGCCTTTATCCGGTTGTAATAATCGAAACGAGTTGGGGATCTCTTTGATGAGTTGATATTCAATGAAATGAATACGATCAAACTTTTGGTGGATAGACTACCAAATCCAATGGTCTTCATATAAAGCATCCCAATATCCCAATGGGATACATTGAAAGAGAGGGATCTAACCTTGTGTTGTGTATGACTAATTTCAAGCACGTTTACCCGCTGGTCCACGTTCACACACGTGGTCCACGTTTCCTCCCCGGTGCCCCAGGTGGACCTATAACGACCGGGAAAGCCAGAGGGGCCCCGATCCCACCTTTTCCCCTTTAAAGCCATGTGCGGATCCACGATAACCTCGGGGGCCCAGGTTGGACCACTTTCCACCTGCCCCACCCTGTTCGACCGGTTGGGCCAGGGGGTCCAAAAGGCCCAATCACCCCCTGAACCCCCTTGGTACCCCTTGATCACCTATGAGGTCCTTTCGGTCCTTGTGCACCAGTATCTCCCTTTAGGTCCTTGATCACCTTTGTTCACCTTTTGGTCCCCTGTATCCACCGTTGCTTTTCCTTGAATCTACCTTGTACACCCAGGGGGCACCGGGTGGACCGGGAAGGGCACAATAGGTCCAGGTGGACCCTGGTTTCACCCACGAGGGCCTTGTGCACCAACAGGTCCTGGAGGCCCCTGTTGGACCTCTATCTCCTTTAGCCCTTGTTCACCTCTATCTCCTTTCGGCCCCTGTTTACCATCTTTACATGGTTAACCATGTTTTACATCTTTACCAATTTTACCATCTTTGCCATCTTTTACATTATGTTCAGAAATGGAGGAGCCGTGATCTCCCTTTATCTCCTTTGGGTCCGGGATCCCCTTTATCTCTCCTTTGGGGCCATGGATCCACCTTATCTCCTTTGGGGGCCAGGATCCCCTTTCTC
>CAJQUW010006310.1:0-115913 GCA_907163375.1 Prostheceraeus crozeri | reverse complement strand
TTTTCTTCACTATGGATCTGACGCTTAGGATTTTTTCGTGAAACTTTTTTTTTCAAAATGTCAGAATTGAGTTCCGAGACCCCTCCCATCGTGTTTCTCTTCAAAAGTTGGGTCGGTGAAGTTTCGTGAAAACTCACCGCCCCAACCGTCTTTTCACTAAGGTCGACACTAAGGATTTTTTTTCGTGAAAATGTTAAATTGTAGCCTACTTTGGTGACGACTATCTCAGGAATGAAGGTGAATGAAGAGCTCCGGTTTCTTTTAGTGGAAACACCGCACTTTGTTCTCTAGGATCCTACCTTTTCAGATCTGTGGAAGGTTTCGTTTCCAAATGAGAGCTTGTTTAAAATCGAATTTTTGCGCATTTTCCAAGATTTTGGATACTTTGAAAAAACGACGGAGTTTTTTCAACTCGGCTTCTGGTAATCGTATAGAGTCGAGGGATGGCTTAAATGAAAGGTGAGAGCGAGAAAACGTGACTGTCAAAAGTTGAAGTTAATCGGAGCACTGGAACCGGAGATAGAAGTGTTTAAAGTTTTGTATGATTGAGATTACGTCATCAGCTGATCGCCACAAACTATATAAGCTGGGAACCGAATGAGAAATTTCATTAAGACGAGAGAGATTGTCAAAGGTAGGTCGTCTCTCCGGAGCTCCGATGATAGCATCGGAAATTCCAAAATCATTGCTGATATCAGCTAAGGTGTCAGACTTATAGGTTAGCCAGACTATGGCTTGTGGTCACTTTGATCAAGTAGGTCCAATACTTATAAACGGTGTATCTTCGGTTCTAGTGCACCAATTGAGTTGATTCAAAAAAGGTTCGATAGCTATCGATCAGACCTATATTAACAGACTACTTATAAAATTTCATAAGTAGTACTAAATGCTGAAAAATTTAAATTTGCTATTTTTTGATGTTTTATAAGGTTTTCAAACCTTCTGATTTCAATGAAGACCTTTATAAAGTTGTCAGAGACCAGCTTTGGCTCGAGACTTGCTTCCTGATGTAAATAACTCCACCGGGTTTCATGTCAAAAATTGGGGGTTCCGAATACCAACACAGTGATATGACGCACGCTCTGTCCGCGGGAGGTTTGATTTGAGGGCCGAGGCCTTGGAGTCGGGATAAGATCCCCTCTGAGTAATGCCTGTAACGGATTCATCAGCCTAGCTTGTCTATCCTCATTGACATACTAGTTGAATTTTAAAAATGATGGTCAATGGATGTTTTAACACCTAAACGCTTGCTATCAAGTCGCTATGGCTTCTGCTATCAGGCCTTTGTGAAATCTCGTCTAGCCTCAGTAACTCAGGGTTGGTAACGTCTATCGTTTGTCATTGTAACTTGGTAAAAATGAGAGGGTTACTGCAGGCATTGACGTCAAAACTTTTCGCGTCATAGGGTAACCAGTCATTGTGTTGGGAGGTGGTTACTGAAAGCATGGTGACTGCCGATGCCCATAGTTGGTAAAACCGCTGTTGTCATGTCAAACGCATGGCCAAATAAGGAAGGTCTGAATCATGGCTTTGTGCTCACTTGGTATATAAACCACGTCTTTTCTCTAGTCTTCACTCCTGTTTCAAGTTGCAAGACGAACGGTGAGTGCTCTGACGTTTGGTGTAATGTCTGTGTGGTGTAATGTCAGGAGTGATGAGCAGTGCGATGAGTTCAGCATGGTGCACTCAAAGTGTGAAAATAGGGTGATCGGGAAGGACATGATGAAGAAGGTGTTGTGTGGAGAGAAGGGAATGCTGTTCGAAGCAGGTATGGTGGCGCGCGAACCTCCGAAGAGTGTTGAGGGTTTGAGTGATGTGTCGAATGATGTGGATTTGGATGATGAAGTGAGTGCACCCAAAAGAAAAAGGATCCTTGTAGAGAGTGAGGATGAGAGTGAGTTTGAGACTGTAGATGTGAAGAGGCGTGTTGTCAGTGAGGAAGAGAGTGCCGTGACGACGCTAAGCCGCTGGCACAATCGTCTCCTGAGCGATTGCCGAAGTGTGTTGTGAGAGTGACTCAGTCGAGTGTGCCGGGCAAAGTGGTGCTGTCGAAGGATGAGTCGAAGGATGAAGGTGCTGTCGTTGGTGTATGGGAATGTGAGGAATGAGTGTGACAGGTTGCGGGGTCAGTTGAATGCTGCAAAGAGTACGTTGAAGGAGGTGACTGTTGATGGCGATCGATTGAAGGCGAGTGCTGACAGTGTGAGTAAGAAGTTGAAAGAGTGTGTGGAGGCGAAGAAAAGTGAGGTGGCTGAAAGAAAGTTGAGGGAAGCGATGGAGAGAAAGTTGGATGTGAGTAAGCGAGAGCGGACTAAGGAGTGTAAGTTGAAGGAGGAGGCGTTGAAGGGAGTGAATGAGCTTGAGCGTGAGTTGGCGTGTTTGAGGAAGAATGATGAGTCGGTCCATCACTTCCATTCACATTCCTGTCCTGGGTGTTGTCCCCGAACGTCCACTCATTTTTCCAAATATTTCAATGGACGACACTTAGGAGTGTTTCAATAGTATAGGATGTCCGGTGTTATCACCTCAGCATCGAACATCGAGAGGACATCCGCATTGAATACAGGAAGCCGCACAAATTTCGTAAGTATCATGACTGGAACATAACATTGTACCATCTTCCTCATTCTTCTTTCATTGCAGGTCAACTGAAAAAGACCTAATCGTTCCCCGCATGTCAGTCCCGAGAACGCACCATGGCGCCCCCTTAAGGGCCAGCCTTCTAATGCAGCTAAAGCGGTCCCCAGCCCGCCCCATATCTTCGGGTATGGAATGCAGAGGGGAAGGTTGAAAAAATTATGAAATGAAATGGATGGGTCACTTTTGTGCCACACACAAACACATTACAGATTTCTCTCTACGAGTCTGTCAAGCGCGTTGTCACTCATGGATCCTACTGAAACAAGATTCGGCAAACGCTGTTTCGTATACGGTTTGCTGTGAACACTTCTGTGAAAACTCACAAGAAAGGATGATGTATAGAAAGAGAATTCTTAAACGTACAGAAGTGTGTTACCAAAACTTAGAACAACAAGTAAACGTTGTCAAAACCAAACTCACAACAAACTATAATGTGCAACACTAGAAACGTGAAACATAAATAGTATCAAGTATGATGGTAGTGAAGTAAAAAACTTGAGTGCTGTCAACATTTTATTAGGTTGAATCCAATTTAGTTTTGGAAATAGCAATGACAATATGGTTTATTTTATTCAGAAGCAAATGATCGCCGTAACCATGAAAGTTGTCCATCCGAGAAATAATCTTCCGCAGATGTCGTGTATAAAACTCAGAAGCATCAGTAACATATTCTTGTCCGTAGGAACGAAATTGAAAATCAACACTTTCCGCTTCTTCACCTTGTGGAAAATGAATGTAATTGACATTTGCAATTAAGTGAGTCTTGATGAGACTGTCTTCGAAATAAGATATCAACTCCGTAAATATTTCTCGTGTATAGTCTAAACATGCTTCCAATTCTGTCTCCTCCCTTTGAAACTCAAGGATGTAATCTTGTATTAAACCTCCGAAGCTCTCTTGATGAAAACGAATCGTGCAATCATCATGTTTCAATGTATTGACTTCAGGTGCCATGGTTGAGTCTATTGCTAAACACCCTTTTTGCCTAAGACGATTTCAATAACGCGTTACAAATTTGCGTGCGCACATCGGGAACTCTAGCTCGTCTGTGATTGGACGAGAGGTCTAATCCATTCACCGCTTAAGAAAATCTTATAAAAGGCAGTGCACCAGCTCTGCTCTTCACATTTATCTTTCACAAGGTGAGTGTCGGTGAGCTCCTGCTATCAGGTTGTTTTGACTTGCTATCAAGTTGAATAGTCTCTTGCTATCAAGAGATTCACTTCTGCTCATAAAACATATCATCGCTGTAATACCTCCCTTTTGCTCGAGCGTTCCTTCGGGACGGCGGGTACTGCCGTAGAGGGATTGCGTTGCACGGGTTGTTCGTCGTTTGTTAGACCGAAACCTCTGAGCCGTTGCTCATGTTGGGCGTTCGACTTCATACTGAACGTGACGCTTTCTCTCGCCAGGTCAGAGTACTTCAGCCATTCGACAAAGGTTAGTCTTTATGATATGGAGTAGAGGGAAATGTAATCCATTAGATGTAACTTCAATGATTGTTCCCATGATAAACGTTGACTAGGCAGATGAAACGATTCTCATCTTTCCTTTTCAGTGATTGAAGTTTTACAATTAATCATCTGCAATCGACTGTCCGTCATGGAATTTGCGAAAATTGAAAATTACCGCGTCTCAGCAAAGCTGGAGAAAATGTGTATTGAGAAATGTAAGTTTATATGTGATGGGGTAAGGATGAGGTGCAGGTTGTGTTCATAGAATTTTTCTAACTAACACCATTAGGGTAGACATCCCAATTAAAATCAAGAGCCCCTCCCTTATTTTATTCATGTTTAAACAGAATCCAAATTTTAGCTCTGCTTATCTTTGCTGCCAATCTTTTTCACTGCATCAATGTATTCGTAATGGGGAAGCCGTCCCCCAAGGAGCAATCGGGGAAGCCTATGAGCGGCTTGGTAAGTGTAAGTATCTTTAACATCTCATGCTTAGATTGTTTAACATCCTTATCTCAATCTCTAATCTCTCTTTCCTCTGTACAGACTTGGCCAAGATGAAGAAGTGGGAGGAAGCCGCGAGGAATTTCCAGCCCTACCTTCCCACCCGTCTACCTCCGCTCAAGGTCCAACTCCTTTCTCGGGCATCGTCATCGCCCCACCTCAACCGCCTGCTCCGCTACCTGCACCAGTCCCTGCTCCTCGCTGCCACGTCCCTCCGTCACCCAAGCCGAGGACCCTTTCACCTTCGGCACGTGTCCCACTCCTACCTCCTCCTCGACCATCGGTGTTGCCGGAGATTAATTCATTAGATGGTAAGTAACCGTGATTGGGAAATAGGAGGCTAAGACTTCAAACTTGTAGAATGTTACTAATCTCTTTTCCTTTTTCTCAACAGATCTGGCAACGGTCCTCCTGGACGGCGACGTTCCGTCCCGCCCCATCATCATCCCTGCATCGCCACCTGCAGCAGCGGCCGAACTCCTCTCCTCTCCGTTAAGTCGGTGGATAGGCTGCTGGAGGAGCAGGAAATGGAGTTGGAGATAGTGGGAGAGGAGAGGGAGATTGAAGAGGAAGACAAGAGAGAGGAACTCCGATGCCGGCGGTGTGGCAAGTTCTTTGCCAAAGCCTTCAACTTAAGACGTCACACCGCTGGTAATGCCTGCAGGGGAGGAGCTCAGCGCCGACCGATACCTCAACGGCCCAGGTCTGAGGGTTGTGGACGTACGTTCTACAACAGCACCAACTTACGAGTCCACATCGAAGGCGGTTCCTGTGGCAGGGTAAGACAACCACCCACGACAACAGGTAGGAAGCGTCCCTCACCACCCGTCGGCTTTTCCTGTTCTTTGTGTCAGAAGACCTTTCCCACAGAGTTTGTTCTCTCTTCACACATACTCTGTCACACGCATCCCATTGAGCTTTACTCTGACAACAACGTCACTCTGAGGCTGAGCAAGTTCTCCCTTGAGAGGCTCGTTCGTAAGTATGAGATAGAAAGCTCTGAACCTATACGGGATATTCATCCATTCCTGTCAAATAATGTAAGTTTAATTCATCAAATGTTGACGAGCTTAGATAGGTATTGCTCTGAGGCATGTTTTATCTCACTGCTCGTTTCAATAAAGTAGACAGCAGTACGGGAGAGGTAGAGTCCACTGTGACGATTAGGATAGTCTCCTGTGCTGCTGATCTGATAGGTGATGTGAACGAGTGGATAGAGAGACATGCGACCTATCTCGTCAACAACTTAAAAAATTTAATGAAAGAGACAGCGGTTTGGTTTTTGATGGGATAGAGAAAGTAGACATTAAAATCAATCTCTTAGAAAATTTGCAAGGGAGTGGTTGTTTCACCCTCCCCAAAGCACTGGCTGACAAAAAGGCCGTCATCAATGTAGATTGTCAGTCCCAGTGTTTCAAGTATGCCGTCCTCTCCATTCTACACTATGATGATATAAGTATGCACCGTCAAAGAGTCACTCACTATCGTGAATGGGAGGATGAGCTTAAGTTTGACGGGCTAGATGTCAACACATTAGATTTTAAGGACATCACCCAATTTGAAAAACTCAATAAGATTAAGATCGTCGTGCATCTCTGGGAGAAAGGTCTGAAGGGCGTTAGGTATAACAACCGCCAAAGTAACTTCGACCGGGTTGTCAATCTCCTCCTAGTGTATAGCGACAACCACCCAGAATGGCATTATTGTGGCATTCCCAAAAATTCAAAGTTGTATCACCACCAACAAAGTTGTGATAACAAGTATTATTACTGTGATCACTGCACACGGCGCTTTAAGTCAAATCATTTTTTGAACAGCATTACGAGTGGTGCTCACGGGGTAAACTTCAAATGGAAGTCATGCGCAAAGATAAATTTTGTAGGTATAAGGAAAACGCCAATGAGCTCAGTCCCATATGCACCATCTATGCGGACATTTAATGTTACATTGAAGATGAAAATCAAACACATGAGCCAGCAGCCATTGCCTGTTATGAAGTATGGCATCCATTTTATAGGAATCAAAATAAAATGCATGTGTTGAAGGCGAGGAGTGCGTTGGAAACTTCCTCAACTTTTTAGATAGGAAAGCCCGTTTTCATCAACGGTATGAAACGGAGCTGACTAGGAAACCCATGTGCTTCACAGAAGCCGATGAAATCAAATTTGATAGGACCACGGAATGTCCCCGCTGCTGTTCATCCTTTGATGATCAGCAACATGAGAAAGTGAGGGACCATTGCCATCTCAGTGGTAAATTTAGGTCTGCCTTATGCAGTAAATGTAATATGAAACTTAAGCTCAAAAGGCGAACGCTCCCCGTCATCTTTCACAACTTTAAATGTTATGATGCTCAATCACATCATCATTCGCCATGGATTCGGTAAAATGAAATCCTGGTCATCCAAAGTGATTGCACAAAGTAAGGAAAAATTTATGTGCATCACTGCCAAAGTGCAAGTTGATAAGACCGCTGAGAGGAAGCCTGTCTTTTATGACATAAAGTATCTAGATAGCTTTCAATTTATGTCTTCATCCTTAGCCGCGTTGGCTAATAATTTAGAAACACTTACCCTCACTCAACATTTAAAGAAAGACTATCCCAACATAAGTAAAAGTTTCATGCGACGGAAAGGGGTGTTTCCTTATAGTTATTTTAGTTCAATGGAGACATTGAAGGAGACATCCCTTCCGTCCATCGATAAATTTAAAAATGATTTGACGGGTGAGGACTATTCGCCGGATGACTATAGGCATGCAGAGCAAGCATGGTTAGAATTTAGGTGTCGCACTTTTGGTGACTACATGCTTGCCTACTTAAAATTAGACGTCTATCTGTTGGCTGACGTGTTTCAGACTTTTACGGAAGTCACATTAGAGCAGGACGCCTTAGACCCCGTCCATTTTGTTAGTCTACCGGGTCTGTCCTATCAGTCAGCCTTCAAGATGACGAAAGAGAGAATACATTTACTGCAAGATGCAGAAATGTAGGCGTTATTTGAACGTGGTATTAGGGGTGGCTTAACATTTGTTAACAAACATGTTGTCAACAGCACCCAAGACATAGGATCGACCACGCATTTAATGTACATAGACCAAAATAATTTATATGGGAGTGCATTATCCAAGCCTTTACCCAGTCTGACTTCCAATGGGTAGAGCCCCATGACATTGAGCACTTCTCCCTTCCTGCACACATCATGGCACTGGGAGATGAGGCCGACATAGGTTATTTATTTGAAGTCGACCTCATCTATCCAGAATGTATTAAGAATAAGACAGTTGATTTTCCTCACGCACCTGAATCTGGTATAGTCAGTCCGGATATATTCTTTCCCTTTATGGAAGAACACAATCAGAAATATGAGGCGGAAAATTACTTAAAATATAAACCCACTAGGAAGTTGTTGCTCACTCAGTATAATAAGCAGCACTAGATTGTTCACTACTCCATCCTCAAATTCTATCTAAGTATGGGGATGCAACTCGATAAAGTCCATCGCGCTATCTAATTTGTACAGAAAGCCTTTTTAAAGCCCTATATAGAATTTAATAGTAAGAAACGGTCTGAATCTAAGAATCCTTTTGAAAAGTACTTTTTTAAATTTAAGAACAATGCCCTCCTCGGTAAAACCATGGAGGATGTAAGAAAGCGCATGGACTATCGTTTAGTAACAGATCCTGAGGCGGTCAGAAAATTGTTTCGCTCACCCCTCTGCCATCACGATATTATTTCCGAAGACCTGGCCGGCATTAAAATGCTAAAATCAAAAGTAGAACTTCGCAAGCCCATTTATGTCGGACAAGCTGTTCTGGATCACTCCAAGTTAGAAATTTATAAGTTATTTTATCAAACTTTTAAGACGTGTCCACTTCTCCAACATGTGGAATTAGTAGGTGATGCAGACAGCTTCTTCGTGGCTTCGACAACTACGAGCCAAGTCAAGCAGGAAGATATATTAAACTATTTGACACCCAAGTTTGATAGTTCCAACTATCCCACTGACCATCCGCTTTACTCAATATCAAATAAAGCAAAGCTTGGCTGCTTTAAGGATGAATGCGCCGGCAAAGAGATAGAGGAGATGATCTTGCTTCGCCCCAAGATGTACTCCATGAAACTAAAATCCTCAGAGCTTTCTATAAAACGGGCGAAAGGCATATCAAAATCAATTGTCAGAAAAATGACACATCAGGATTACAGGGATGCTGTAAATTCAATCAAAATTAAAAAGGTACAAATGACCATCATAAAATCTCAGTTACATCAAGTCACGACAACGACATTTCGGAAACGAGGCCTCTCCGCTTGGGAAGACAAGCGATGCTGGATGAGTCCTAACCACTCATTACCTTAGGACATCCAGACACACATTTACCTCCACCCAAGAGACTGAAACTTTCTCTTCCTCCGTCCGACGATGTGTGATGATGTATGCTTCCTCTCTGTTGTGGTTGATGTTTTGTTTTTCTCTCCATGGCGTTTTCCATGGTATGTTGTAAGTGAGTGCCTTGTAACATGCGTCCATATCCTGATCACAATATACCATCGATGGTGTATCCAAAGTTTTTCCTGACTTTGTTTTGTCCCTGTAAAGTTTACTTCAATGACTTTGTTTTCTCCGGTGATGTGAGCCATAAAAACTATGTTTTCTGCTACCAACAGTATTACCTATGTGTGGTGCTATGAAAATCGGCTGTGATGATGAATAAGATATCATGTACATACTTTGTCGTTTTCCTTTCACATACAGTTGCGGTTCAAGTAGGTGGGACTGACTTGGTAATAATGTCATAAGCATGTCACTGTTTGTAAGATAGGTAAAGTATAAAATATAGTCAGAAATAAAGTTGACGTTTGTAAAGTTAGAAATAAAGTCGTTGTTTGGAAAGTTTGAAATAATGTTAGAATCATTTCACTGTTTGTAAAGTTAGAAAGAAAGTTAACATTCTCAAGTTTCTAATAAAGTTTCCAACTAATGTAACATGAAAATTTCTTCGGCTTAGGAAACATCATACACTTTGCTGACTCATGTCTATAAATAGCTCTGACTCATGAAGTGGTAAAGCGCCATTCAGTTAGATAAGAATCTAATCAGTCTTGTTCAACCTTTTCAGCGACAAGTGTGTGGGCGTGTCATTCAACATCGATGGCGCCTCACGTCAGTCAGCGTGACCTTTTCACCGACAAGTGCGTGGGCATCATTTCATGTCTATAAATAACGCTGACTCATCACAAAGCGATGAACCTTGTTGATGACCTTTTCACCGACACGTGTGTGGGCGATAGTTCATTGCGATGAATCATTCAAAACACATCATGTGATTAACACGATTCTATTAACTGTGACTCATACAGATAACGCATTAAAGATTTAACAATGTCAGCTACTTTACTGATATCACGTAAACCAGTCATGATACAATGTCCGTTGTGAAACACTGCAATATGTACAGGATGCCACTTCCGAATCAGAACAGCAGGAAAGAGTTCAGTTTCATAAAATATACAATGATTACTGGTTTTAATGTTTGCTAGATTCACTAACAACTTCAATTGAACAGACACTACTATATTCTTCAATGTTAGGGGACTGAGACGTAGATGAGGCATGGGTGTTCGCATTTTCTTGACGACTTCGTAACACATGGACTGCATCACGAAATGAGAAAGGTTTCCTAGGACTTAGATTTTGCCGCAGCGAAAGATTTGAAGATTTCGACCGTTGCTCATGCGAATGACCAACATTTGTGGACGACCGCGATGATACACTGAATTGGGAAGATGGGTATTCAACTGTTCTAAGTCGATATCTCTTCTGAGATTCATTTCGCGCATGGCGTCGATGATGTGGATGGGGAGCATGATTCACAAAAGACATGAGGGTTGAGTGAGCTTCCCTTTTATACTTTTCCCATGAGGGTTTAGGAATCTCGATGTAGCAGTGATCATTATGTAGAATCATCTCTTGAATGCGAATAAATACAATGCCTTCTCCTAAACTAATCACACGGCAAGAGTTGGATAGGATAGCGCGATGCAACCTTCGTAGTTGAAAGCTTTCTAGAGTTATGTGAAGTTGACGTTTCATATCACGAAATGTGACACACTGACTTTTCCATGACACATAGAGGCATGCTGATAATTTCCACATGATCATGATTCAAACCTGAGTGAAGAGTGTAATGCCTAAGAAAGAAGGAGAGAGTGGTGTTCATGTGTGGCATGGTGAGTGTACATTTTTCTTTCTTGATAAGGTGGCCGTTAGGCCTTGGTCTCATAAAGACCGATGGTGCGTTCTCAGTGTGTGGAGAGTGTTACTGTGGTTGATCATCATCAACATGGACATCATTTTTGAAGGTCATGGAGACAAAATAGGGATTCAACGTAAACAACCTTCCCGCTGCGCGGACCCATGTAGATGGTTTGAATTTTAATTTCGAAGGAGTAGAATCCTTTTCCCAAAATGGGGAGTGGTTTGCAATTGAGTAAGTCGAATTCGCTGCCCTCCTTTTCATGGATGATGAGACAGTGTCTATCCATATGCACATACATGTATCTTCTTTCCATGATGGGAACTTGTGGCCGCTTCCCACTGTGTCGAGCAATTTCTTTGGGAATGGTGAGATTTTCTTTCAGGAATGTTTCGAGAGTATTGAATTGGAACCGTGTCCAATAGGTACGCTAACGACACACATACAGCGAGTCCATACTGTGTTGAGATAACCTTTAGATAATCAATCCGATGTTTTGGTGTTTTTACGGTAACGACTTTTCCGTGATGAGTTATCTTTCGATTGAAAGCATTTTTACCCGATGCTAAAGTAAGGAATTGAGTGTACCCAGTGCGAGAGCAGAGGAGTTGATGGCTTCGACCAACTGCATGGTTAGCGCAAGAACGGAAATGATTGCCATGAGCTCAGTCGTCCGTTTTATAACCACACCTAGCTCCTATCACATGCGTTTCCCTTTTCATGTTTTCCCTGTCTTTGTTACGTGACAAAGAGTTATCACACGTGAACTTTTCACCGCGTGGGTGGAAGCCTTCCCTATTTATATACAAAGTCGTTCTAGTCCTCACGAAGACTTTAGTGACACACCCCTTTTAGCAAACAAAGACCTATGAGTAACAAAGCAGAATGGCTCATGTTACAACACGCCCGTTTTACGGAACGAAGACCTATTCATCTCCCACACCAAGCAGAATGACTCATTTACTCTAGTGCCCACCCACACTGACAAGGGTTAGTAAAACGAATGATTCATTGAACTAGTTCTTATTTCATTTACACATGTTGACGATCAAACAAAGTCGTGGATGTAAACACACTCATTTGAATCATGATATATTTAACAACGTATGCATTTCCTTCCATCGTCTCTTCCATTTTCTCCATAATTTTCTCCGTATGTCGTGCATAAGATAGGTCACTAAGAGTAATCCATTCTGAGCAATAGGATCCAAAACGAAGTGGCTTTTGCAAATCTTTCAACTCAATATAAGCAACGAGTCTACCCTTCACATCTTGAGGTTGTAAACTCTCTATCAATCTTGAAGAGAGGAAGGCTTTCAGTTGCCACTACTTTTATATCATTCATCTTTCCTTTAAATCTAAGTTTCCAAGCTTGTAAAAATCCATCGAATCCTTGTTTATCAAGAGTTGAATGACACATGTGGTTACTTAAGGAACGATGCGTCATCATAAACGTTGTGACTATAGATTTCATATTGCTTCAATGACTTCCACTATGAATAAAACAGAAATAACAATCATGTTCCACTGTAATGTGTTATATAAAACCCTAAATCCCTAAATCCAACGGTATGTAACCCTACCCCTTAGATTATGGACTTTAGCAATTTAGCTATGTCATTCACCAATGGTTAAGTTAGTAAATGCATGTATACACTCTACAACAACAGTTATCATTGATGTATGTTATATAAAACGCTAAATCCCTAAATCCAATCGTAGAGAACCCTACCCTTGGATTATGAACTTCAGGAATGTATCCATGTCGTTGACGTTTTAAAGAATGTGCTTGACATTGTATTGTTGACTTCATTCGCAGCAAAGGTGTGTAGCACATCCATACATCTAAAAACGTCCGTTTACAAAACATTTATCTATTCATCTCTGCACTTTCATATCACACTTGGTTTGCATTTTCTATTTCGATGTCATGTAAATCTCACTTGGTCATTCATAAGCGACAAACGCGATAGACTAAGTGTTATTCGTAAATGACGTGTCACTTTATAAACATCGTTTGGTTAATCCTAGTTACACATTTACCCTTGCGACTTGCAAACGTTTGAAACTCTGCTGTCATGAAATAAGGTCTAACTACATATATCAACAATTATTCTTATCCATCTCACTTACAGGTTTCATGTTCAATGCAATAAACTTACGACTTGAGTTTTCATTTGGATGACTAGCAAAACTTAATAATACATCTCGTATGTACATTATGACCAACGTGATAGACTTCATGTTTCATCTAACGGTTAACATTAACTTGTGTTATATAAAACCCTAACTCCCTAAATCCAACCGTAGAGAACCCTACCCTTCAGATGATGAACTATAGGACTTGTGACGTGTGGTATGACCAATGTGATGGACTTAGTGTTATCAAATGTCATGGAACTTATTGCTAACCCTAGATTCTCTCTCACGGCAAGCAGAATGACTCATTTACTCTAGTGCCCACCCACACTGACAAGGGTTAGTAAAATGAATGATTCATTGAACTAGTTCTTATTTCATTTACACATGTTGACGATCAAACAAAGTCGTGGATGTAAACACACTCATTTGAATCATGATATATTTAACAACGTATGCATTTCCTTCCTTCGTCTCTTCCATTTTCTCCATAATTTTCTCCGTATGTCGTGCATAAGATAGGTCACTAAGAGTAATCCATTCTGAGCAATAGGATCCAAAACGAAGTGGCTTTTGCAAATCTTTCAACTCAATATAAGCAACGAGTCTACCCTTCACATCTTGAGGTTGTAAACTCTCTATCAATCTTGAAGAGAGGAAGGCTTTCAGTTGCCACTACTTTTATATCATTCATCTTTCCTTTAAATCTAAGTTTCCAAGCTTGTAAAAATCCATCGAATCCTTGTTTATCAAGAGTTGAATGACGCATGTGGTTACTTAAGGAACGATGCGTCATCATAAACGTTGTGACTATAGATCTCACATTGCTTCAATGACTTCCACTATGAATAAAACAGAAATAACAATCATGTTCCACTGTAAGTTTATTCAACATCAATCAAAATTCGCAAAGCAATCAGAGAGTAGTGAATACAATTCATGAAAAGATCATCACTCATTCACAGGGAGTAAAAACATGTTCTATTTACACCCATGCTGTTGATAATAATATAGATGCAGTTCATAAACATTATAGAGACTACAATGCGATGGTGGTCTGTAAAGGTGATGTCTCTCACCGAAACATACAGACATATGAAAAAACATTTCATCTCTAAACTTCTTTGATCACAATGCATATGACAGTCTTGTCTTACACGATCTGCCCAACATGGTAAGTATAAATTATCAGTGTGCAACGGAAGTGTTGCTGCTTCTCGTTCAGAATCATTTCCTAATATTTTAACAATATGAAAACCTGACAGCCATAGTTTCATTTACAAATCCAATATGAATAAAAATAGAAGGATCAAGTCCATGCACATGATGTCGTGACCATTCGTCTTTGTGTGGAGGACAGTAGGCAAATCTGTGATATACACTAGCAACAGTTTGATTGCTTTCCCTCATTGCAATGGCACTCAACCCCTGCATTGGTGTCCCCTCACTGTCTATGAAGATGACAACCTACAATATCAAAGACTTAATTACAAGATAATACATTGAGCAGGAACTTTACAAGAATGTCTGTCCTTCACATAACAAAAGATACATGCAACATGATTACAATGTTTTAATTGAACATAACACACAAGACCGCGTTTTCCACATTCGCTACAAATTAACTGATTACAATACTTAAGATTTCTCTTTGGTGGTAACACCATCTTTCTTTGATGCGCGACGACGTTTAGGTTTGGTGACAGGTTCTTGACACTCTTTGACACAAGAATCAATGACTTTCTCAATGTGATCAAGACCTGTTAACTCAGGTTGATGATGAATTTGAGCAACACGCAAATTGAGAGAAATCAAATTACCGTCAGATTGATGAGGTCCCACATAAACAGCAGGCATCTCAATATGAAAGGAATAAAAGCCTGCACCAAGCGTTGACAATTCTGTTTCAACTGACTGTTCAACTGTCACTCCTGAAGTGACTTTACAATACTTGCTTTGTGAAATGAAGCAGCGAGTGCCGCGAAGATTTACAAAGTTTATGATAAGAAGTTTTCTTTTCTGGCCACAACTGTAATAGTTCAGTGGGAATAAGCGCCCTTTGCCTCACAAGGTCTTCTAAAATGTCAAGCTGCTGACGCAACCAATAATCAATAGGTATACTCAGGTTTTGACCGCAACGATTTACTTCCGTATCCACATTTGGTAAGTATACCGCCGGCGTTTGAAGATAGAGTCGAACACCGTTGTAGCGCACTTGCTGTTTGTAGGTGGGATAGCGGTGAATTACCTTTTCAATTTTCGGATTCCACAGCTCGAGATGATGAGGATTGAGTGATGCAGCAGTAGGAGTAGGATTCATGGCCATGGCAGTCTGTAACGAAAGAATACCACTAAGTATATTCATGATCATCAGAGAAAAGAAAATCCTTAGCTTAGCAGTGACATATGAGGTGGCCCTTAAGAGGACCTTATGCTGCGTTCACATGATTTAAAGCTAATCACTAAAGTCTAAGTCTTCGTCATCGTCCAGTAAATTAAATGTCTTGGGCTTAGGACCCGAATTAAGTTTCAATTCCTTAAAGGACTTGAAGGTAAAGCGTCTAGGTGGTCGAGGCGGTGGTGGCGATGGTTCAACAATATAGGCTTGTACAATCATCGGCCACACACTCTCCTGCATCTCTCTTCTAAAATGTTGGTAAGGCTTAGGCCACACAGTCATGACACTCACTTGTAAATTTGGAAACAGGATTGAATCAGACAAAATTGAGACGGAGAATGGCTTGAGCAAGTCACACACGCTTTTCAAGTCAAGAGAACGAAATGAAGAGAAAATGGGGAGATGACTGCTTTTATAGGTTCCTGCGAATCCACACTTGACACTATGAGAGCCAATCAGAGAACTCTGTTACTCCCCTGACTTCGTTGCGGCAGGGAAAAGGAGGCACACGGACGAGTGACTTATGATTGCTTTTCCCAAATGTTGTAGTCAAATCTAGTTTAGCACATTGAGTTGAATATGAATGTGTTTTATGCGACATAAGAGTAAGTTGGATCCATGCTCATGAAATGAATCTAGTCGAGATGCAATTTTCGCTGTGTCGCTGATAGAAATCTTTAGGATCATGTATCGTTTCTGCAGAATAGGATGCAAAATGAAACACTACACGTTCGTCCGCATGTTCATCAGTCACTTTCTCAAATTCGATCTCTGCAACTATTCGTCCTTTCACATCTCTATTCATCAAACTGTCCATGAGCTGTTGGAAAACGAAGTAGCCTTTAGCGATAGCAAATTCAAAGTCTGCCTTTTCATGATGAAATGAGGTGATGTAGTCCCTAATCACACCTCGAAGACTTTGTCGATGAAAACGTAGTGAACAAAATTCATTCGTAAACTCTACTGCATCTGTCATCTTTTTCCTATCACATCTGAGACATAGCATGAATGACACAGTTCTAACAAGAAAAAATTTTCGTAAAAAAATTTAGTACGAATTTCAGCACCAAACCTTGATAGAAGTTTGTTTCACATGTTTCTGAGCAGCTTTGGTCAAAACATCACTTTTGACAAAGTTCAACTCGAGGGGGGGGTGTTTTTTCATCGAAACATCACCGACCCAACTTTTGACGAGAAACACGTTGGGAAGGGTGTCGGAGCCCCATAATGAAGGTTAGCACTTTTCTCTCCGATTGACTTGAAAATCACCCTACTCATGTAAAATTGTACGTAGAGTCCGAATCTGCCCTCCGTTTGTCCATCCGGACACTCCTTCACCCCGAAATAGGACCTTTCTCATTCCAAAACATCCACTTTCTAACTCTACCGTTTTTCGGAGATTCCTGACATTTTCAAGTCACTTTCCACTCTAAACCAAGGAACACTTGGGCACTTTCCACTGAGTTTGTCTCACTCGTAGCTTTCATATATTGCACGACTTTCTACAATCACTCCCACCCAAGTTGGAAGTCTAACAGGAGGGGGGGTGGTTTTTCACTTCACCCACTTTTGACGAGACACACGATGGGAAGGGTCGCGCCAATGGTTTCCTCCACTCGGTCCGAGCCAAACCAACACATCCTTGGCACCATCCTGACAGGAAGGGGGGTCATGACTCATCGCTGCTCATTTTGGCCTTGTTCTTGTCACGGGCTTACTACTAATGACTACCAGCATTTTTTATCAGTGTCACAGAAATGGATTGCAATGCATAATCTCATGTGATGCAAGATCCAATTTCATGGTTAGTGTAGGCATACATGCGCATTTCTGGAACATGGATATGTCAATATTTTTGGAAATTTGATTTGGTTTAGACCTCATTTGATTCATTGAATTTCGATTGATTAGTAACTCATTTGCATTTTCCTATTGACTTAAGAATGGCTGGCTTATTGAACTTGGATAATATACCAAACAAGCAAATTTCAGGATTAGGTGATGAAGAACTAGAATGGGTTAAGAGTGAAAGTAATGATCGATATGTAGTTGAGTTGGATTATGAAATATTTAAGGATCTTAATGACTTTAGATTTGAAGGTATGGATGGGGATGAGTTCGAACACTTGGAGAATGATATTATGAAGGAAATGGATGACGCAGAGGAGGCAGGAATACCGAACTCTACTAAAATAAGCACAACCCAATGCGTGAACAAGCTTAAAACATTTTTGTGTTCTAAAGGTTTATCCGAAAAGATAGAAACAGTGCCAGCATCATTTTGGAATAACTACCTTCGACTATTCTATTTTTTATTTACGTTGTAAGGACGGTAAACCATATGCACCGCGTAGTTTGATTGGAATTTGTGCAGGAATTCGCAGATACTTGACCAGCCCGAAAGTCAATCGCAAAATAAATATCTTGACGGATGCAAAATTTACAAGAGCAAACTCGATGCTGAAAACCATGATTGGAAAATGGTTGCGCGAAGGAAAGAAAAATAAGAGATTTGAAGCTATTGAAAAACAAGATATGATCAAATTAAGGCAATATTTTGATCGTCGTACACCGGAGAAACTACGAGGGGCGTACCAAAAGTTCATGACGTTTGATTACTGTGGTTTTAATTCGACTTTTTTCTTTAATCATTGATCGCTGTCATGTTATATCAATCATGTGCATTGCCTGTGACGTATTGTCGGTTGATCGGTAACCTATAGAGACACGAACTGAAGCCGGTAAGTAGTGAAGCAATTTTACTTTTGTCAGCATGACGGACTTCGCAAATCGTAAGTGGAGATCTTGTCAGCTCTTTCTTGTCCAAGGAACGGGAAACACCAACTCGATCGGCTGAGCGTACAAAAAGTCTTCGAGACAATGCTCCTGCAAGAGCGACCATCAAGCAAATGTTCCCAGGGAAACGGAAGTCATTGGAAGACGTTGAGCGCTGTGGCCATCCATCCAGTCAAACCAGAAAAGAAAATGAAGATTTGGCTTGGCAGCTGATCCAGTTTGACAGACGCCCAACATTTGATGAACTGGAGGAAAAGTCTGGCCTGCTGTCGCATGGGGACTATTGAGCGCATCTTCCATGACCGCATTGAGTTGTCCAGAGTTTCAGATCGTTGGTTACCAAGGTTGTTGACTGCAGAACAGAAAGGCGCTCGGGTCACCACCTCCTCTATTGTTCTTGGTCTTTTGGAAGACCATGACGAAGGGTTTTGGAGGAGATTCATCACGGTTGATGAAACTCCGCTGCTTAACTTCATGCCATAATATAGACGAAAATAAAAATGAATGCAATGGATAATGCGAGGTGATCAGCCACCGGATCACGCCAAGACAGCATATTCTGCAGGCAAGTTCCAGGTGCCTGTCTTTTTGGATTGCGAAGGTGTCATTCCTGTTGACTAGTGCCCTCCTGATCACACAATCAACTCCAAATACTGCAGCAGCCCCTCACAGATCATGCGCAAGCTTTTGCCGTAAAAAAAGACAGGAAAAGATTTCGCGACGTCCTTCATGTCTGCAGCATAACGCAGGGGACCAAGGAGCGAAAACGATGACCACAATCAAGCAGCTGAAGTGGCAGCTGCTTCCTCTCTCACTGTATTCCCCTGACTTGAACTCTGGTGACTTTCATCTCTTCGGTCCGATGAAGTAGGCAATCGAGGGTATTCGATTCAATGGTGAAAGAGATAAAGAGAGCACCGAAAGCTTCATTCGAGAAAATTCCGCAAGATCGGCTTGAAGAAGGAATCAAGAAACTTGGGAAGAGATGGGAAAAGTGTATTGAAATTTAAGGTGACCAGATCAAAAAAAGAGTTTTAGTATGCTTTTAATTCTGCCAATAAATATTTGTGCAAATGGAAGTTAAATGTTTTTTTTTGTGAAATGCAACTGTCAGCACTATAAGAAAGCATATCTAGATATGCACTTGCGCCAAAATGGACTTCTATAGATAGGAGAGACAAACGTCACGAACTTTTGGTACGCCCCTCGTACAACAAGAAATGTGGTTTAATCTTATGTATTATTTTGGCTTCCGGGAGAGGGAAATGATTGCGCAACTTGAAATGTGATCATTCAATGTGGATAATGATGAAAAACAAAGACAATATTTATACGTAAATCATCAAACACTCCAAAAATGTAAAAGCTTCCCTGAGTCAAAAAGAATTTGAAAATCTTGCAAATGCGAGAATGTATGATGCTCCTAATAATGAAGGTGCTTGTCCAGTCACAGCATTCCTTCTCTACAAATCGAAATGCTCATCATCAAATAACTTCTTATTTCCGAAACTTTCAGTAAATTGGAAAACATCTGCAAAATGGTACTGCGATTCACTCAACTTAGGTAAAAATAAAATTTTCGAGCTGATGAAGTCAATTTCTATTTCTGCTAACCTGAGCAAAATTTATACAAATCACTGTGTGCGCGTAACTGTCGTCAGTGAGTTGGATTCACAGGGATTCAGTTCAGCTCAAATTTCGTCCGTCACTGGACACAAAAATTGTGACAATGTCACACGATACGTTCGACGTCGAGATTCTGAAAAAAGACATATTTCAGATGCACTTACCTCAGGAATGGCATTAGAAAAAAGAACAAGGGATGATAAAGAAATGAATCTAATTATGACTAGTGATGAAAATTTTCCGGAAAATTTTGAATCAAAATTTTCCATGGAAAATTATGGAAAAAATTGGAAAATTATGGAAAATTTTGGAAAAATTTGATTTTTTTCTATAGGCCCTGTAATTTGAGCACTTCAACTGCCGAGGTAGCTGAGTACCAATAAATTGGGTCTAAAACTCTTGATTTCATCATTGTTTGGATTAAAGCGATCGTAGCAATACGATTTCCGTCCGCGGATTTTTGAACATTCCTTTGTTACCGCAGAGGCTTGTACTATAAATTGTTAGCATTTTAATTATCACACAGACATCGTTTGGGATGACGTGAATCTTGCTTTACAATAGGGGTATAATTTCATGCAATGTGAAAGATCTGGAGCAAAAACAATGTACTTTATTTTGGATTTTGCTAACTGTTAGCTTGAAAGTTGAGCTTCATTATGCAGCGTTGATCATAGTGATGCAAATTCTCCATGTGTTGATGAACATGTGATGAAGTATAAGCACACAGCTAGTCCACGCCCACGCAGCATTCATGAGCGACCAGATTGGAAGACATAAAGACTGTAAACTCGTGAGATATTTGGAAACTAAAGATATCTGTGATCAGTAATGCTTCAAACTTCAGGCGCATTGTCCGATATTTTCGTTGAGGATACACATCCTCCATTTCTAGCTCAGATGGTTCAGATAGTTCCAAATCGATTTCAGATCTGCCCAAATGAATTTCAGATGTGATCTAGATGAGTTGGGGATCTCCAGTTGAATTAAGGATCTTTTCAAAGTTGAGCCTTTGACAGATATCTGAAATTTAGCTAGAGAAATCTGAAATCCATTTTATGTCTGAAATTCATTTGGAAAGATCTGAAATGGACATGGTAAAGGTGCAGTTGGTACCAAAAGTTAACATACAGGGATGATAGAGAAGTTTTCGGACTTTGAATATTACCTTGTCGTTTCAAACGACTATAATAAGTCTCCAAAAGAAAGGAAAAGACGCTAATCACCAAAAAATAAATTTCAAAATTTTCCAATGGAAAATTTTCCAGAAAATTTTGAAAAAATCGGAAAATTTTCCATTTGCATCACTACCTCTAACTGCTGGCCGACATCGTCGCTGAGGACACACATCCTCCATTTCTAGTTCAGATGGTTCAGATAGCTCCAATTCGATTTCAGATCTGTCCAAATGAATTTCAGATATGATCCACGGAGATCTCCAGTTGAATTTAAGATCTTTTCAAAGTTGAGCTTCTTGCACATATCTGAAATTCAGCTAGAGAAATCTGAAATCCATCTAATGTCTGAAATTCATTTGGAAAGATCTGACTATAGACATGGAAAAGGTGCAGTTGGTACCAAAAGTTAACATACAGGGATTATAGAGAAGTTTTCGGTCTTTGAATATTACATAGTCTTTTCCAACGACTATAACAAGTCTCCAAAACAAAGGGAAAAACGTCAATCACCAAAAAATAAATTTCAAAATTTTCCAATGGAAAATTTTCCGGAAAATTTTGAAAAAATTGGAAAATTTTCCGGAAAATTTTCCATTTGCATCACTAATTATAACTAACAAAATTGGAAGTAGAACAATCGAAGCACATCGTGGAGCAACAAAACATGTACATCTTGATGGTCAGTTTAAAGACTGTAACTTTAACTACTTTAACTTTCATTCTTAATCATTGACTTTATGTATTTTGTCAATCCAATGTTTATAAGAGATTTATCTTGAATGTGTTAGATTTCCGGGCAGGAATTTCGAAATTCCTGCCCGGAAATCTTCATTGCATCAATAGAAATTTTCAAGGGTAACAATGCCTTTTCAAAGTAATCATGGTAGGCTAATCGTCCCTAGAGCTAGTAACAATGAAGGTTGGTATGCCTACATCCATCTAGGCCATATCACCTAGAAATTTTTCATAGTAATTCTTTCCTTTAATCGTATAGGTATTTTATCCTGTCATAGTATTAAAGCTTTTATCTTAGATCTATGTATTTGAATATGATTCTCAGATAACTTGTTCAGACGAATTTTAGACGTGATCAAGTATCATACGAATATCGTCAAATAAAAATTTCATCAGTTAATTGGCCTAGTCTTATTTTTCTTTTATACATATGTATATATACGTGGTGTGATCCAAAATGTCCCGGACTAACCTACTTGCAGATAACCTGTGATAACGAATACTACTTCAGATGTAAATTTAGGTCTTTAAGGCATGAGAAATATGGTCGCCGAAATTTTTCCGGTCAGTTTTCTATTTTTTCAAAATTTTCAAACATTTTTGTCTGAATTTCAAGATTTTCCTATAAATTCTAGCGATTTAGAATTAATATATTTAGATTAACTTGACAGTTAAGCTATCACTAATAACCTGACTAATAATTAACGGAAAAACAAATGTTTTGTTCCAGAAAACAGTTTACTTTTCAATGTATGAGCCGTTAGCATTCGTCACTTTTTGCCAACGAAGTCTCAATTCACAAAAAGCTTTATGAAAAAATTCCGGTGTCAAAGAATCAAAAAACTCAGTAACTGCATCCCGCAGTTCAACTGGCGATTCAAAATGGTGTCCACGAAGATGCTTTTTGAGGAATCTAAACAGATAGAAGTCACTTGGGGCCAAGTCAGGTGAATAAGGAGGATGGCTCAATAGTTGAAATCCGTTTCTCGTTAAGGCATTGGTTGTCTCCTGCGAGGTGTGAATCGGAGCATTGTCATGAAGCAAGTAGAGGGGAATGTTTCGTGGCTTTCTTATTTTCTTCCTCGCTTCAGATAACAGATTGGAATAATATTCGCTATTGATTCTTACTCCTTTATCCGCAAAGTCAACCAGTTGGATTCCCGAAGCGTTCCAAAAGACCGTCAGCATCAACGACCGGCGATGTGATGTTCCGGATCGCATTTTCAAAGGGGCAGACTCGCCTGATTTTCGCCACTCTGCAGATTCTCGCTTACTTTGAGGCAGATACAAACTTAAAGGTGTTTCATCCTCTGTAAGGATGCAGTTCAGAAACTGATCTCCGTGCATTTCGAGGAGATCCAAATTTGACTGTGCCGCCAGAAGTCTGTTCTCCTTCACTTCAGGTGACAGAAACTTCGGTACGAAACGTGATGCCAGTTTGCGATATCCAAGTCTTTCGATGATGTCATGACAGGAGTGATAACTGATTCGCAACTCTCTTGACAACTCACGGATGGTTATCCTTCTGTGTGCTGTAATCACTTCATCGCACTGACTCGATTTCTCTTCCGGAATCTCCTGCGGCCGACCAACAGTTGAAAAATCTTGCTCCACAGATTGTCTTCCGCGTTTAAATTCGCTTATCCAGAAATAAGCAGTAGTTCTCGATGGAGCTTTGCTTCCATATGCCAGGCTTAATTCCTTTAGAATGTCACCATTAGCGAAGCCGCGGATCAGGAGGTATCGTATCACACTGCGATATTCGACTGAAGACACGCTTGTCACATCCATCATGAAAACTGATAGAACAAAGAACCATCGTTGACACGGATTTCTTAATGAATGCGTGCTGAATGAACTTCACTGATTGATATCGTAACACATGAAGCAATTAACAAAAGACGTGCAATATTCATGGCAAAGATATCCGTCAAATAAGGTACAAATCAAAATCAATCTAACTATAACAATAAGACAAATCGGATCTCGATCAATTCATAAAATACAGAAATTCATGTTAAAATGTAAAAATATTTTTTAAAAATAGAAAACTGACCGGAAAAATTTCGGCGACCATATTTCTCATGCCTTAAAGACCTAAATTTACATCTGAAGTAGTATTCGTTATCACAGGTTATCTGCAAGTAGGTTAGTCCGGGACATTTTGGATCACACCACGTATATATATATATATATATATATATATACTTATGTGAAGTTTCTGCGAATGAATATAACAAATTACTTACAGAAAATATAACTCAATTATACAATAAACAGAAAATACAGCTTTATCACAAGTAAACAGTGAGTTAACAGTGAGTAAACAGTAAAAAAAACCATCAGTGACTCTTATCGTTTATCTGACCGTGTAGAATGCTACGCCGCGCGTGAATCTTTCATCACTTTGAAAGACCACAAGGAAAATTTCGAAAACAATGTAAAATGTCGACTTTTGAATCCAGCAAAAGTGAAATCGGAAAAATCAGCAAGCAGCTTTTAGAAAGATATAACAATGAAAGTAGAGACTCTGCGGAACTTTTACAATGGAGAAATTCAACGATGGTTATTGAATGGTTCAAAACATTCCAGACAAGAATGATTCCAGCTTCATGAAGTTTGATATTGTTGACTTCTACCCATCGATTGATGAAAACCTTCTTTCAAAAAGTACTGACTTTGCCAAGTCCTCAACCAACATTTCCGAAAAAGATGTTAATGCAATCAATCATGCGAGAAGATCGTTATTATTTAGCAAGAACACACCATCGATAAAAAGAAGCAACCACTTATTCGATGTTACTCAAGACAGGTTCGACGGCGCTGAGGTATGTGAACTTGTGGGACTTTTTCTTCTTCACCAAATGGCCATCCGATTTGGAAAGGAAAATATGGGCTTGTATAGAGATGACGGCCTTTGTGTTCTCAAAAATCATTTTGGACCAATGAAAGATCGTGCAAGAAAAGACTTGATAAAAATCTTCGGTGATTTTGGATTAAAAATAACTGTCGAGTGCAATCTCAATTCAACTGATTTTCTAGATGTATACTTTGATCTAAGAAATCATTCATATCGACCCTACAACAAACCCGGCAGTACTCCGTTATACATTCGCACGAAATCAAATCATCCAAAGACAATAATCAAGCAAATTCCTAAAATGATTGAGAAAATACTATCAAATGTATCCTCCAATCAAACCGAATTTAATAACGCAAAGCCTTATTATCAATGATTGTATCAGAGGTAATAACACCCGTAGTCAGAATTCTAAATAAAAACCACAATGTTGAGGAAAGAGAAAGTTTATACCGAGCTTTCACTCGTCATACAGCGAGCATAATCATGGGAATCCCTTTCAGAAATCTAGAGCTATTTTTGATTTTTTCCAAAATTTGAATTTTCAATCAGCTGTAACTTTTTTCTGTATATTCGTTGCCCAATCAAACTTTGCATGCAGCATCAGCTAGGTAAAAAGAAATTCTTGTATGAATTTCAATGGGCAACTGACATGCAGAACGGAGCTACATGGCTCCAAAGATGGTGAAAAAAAAGGGTCCGCGAAAAGACACAAAAAAATTAAACTTATCTCACAACTTTCCATATCCATATTACCCGTAATACCTGTGATGATTGTGTTGCTGTATATCAGTGTGTTTCACATCTGTGATCTTAAGCGGTGACCAGAATACAGAGAGAGCTATACACCAGGCGTTCAAAAAAACGTGATTTTTCAAAAAATGCCGAAAATGGCTGTTTTCAATCTGGACTAGTTTTTTTCTAGAAGCCAGTTTTGACTCCAAATTGATGCTGAAACTCAGAAACATGCTTAATTGCGTGTTGAAGAAATTTGATCAGGTAGCCGATAGTTAAATTGGTATAAAGTGGTCAATTTTGATTTTGCACATTTTTTCAATATATGTCAATATTACGAGGATCAGTCAATAAATATGTTTCCCTTTCAAAATATCTGCATTCATTGAAAAGATATATTAACAAGATTTACATAGGGATAAGGTCTGTACATTTACGATTCAAAATAAGCACCATGAGCTTCAACCAGTGGCGTCGCGTGCTCCCAGACCATAGGCCTTCGCTCCAAAGTGGATTCCTATATTTCTACAGCAGACAACATGAACTGCATAAAATAATTAATTTGACACTATCTTAATTTCAGTGAATTTTCAAACACTTGTACAGGTACATGAACATTCAAATCATGCCGGCATCCATGACTACAGAATGAAATGAAATGATGTGAGAAATAGATACTGATATTTAAATGAAAGGTACACTGAAGTCCTTAGACTACCCAATGTTGACTATTCTGCATGTGAATAGTGATTCACTATGAGTCCTATGTGACAGCCTCTTTTTCTGAACAGCCTCATAAACATGCAATCGTAACCTGACTGTTCGTCAACGCGACTCTTGTTTTCCCAAGATTTTAAACGTCAAATGACAATGTGATGTTGATTTCTCACATGGCGCTTGATCAGCTTGGTGAGATTACTATAGAGAACATTCACTCTCGTGGAAGCTCTCACCAACGCAAGACTCTGTTGTGTTTATTATAGCCTGTCAATCACTTACATGTTTCATATTTAGGGCTGCTAAAGTGTTTTTTGTGCTCCTCCTCATATTCTATCCCTTGAGAGTGGTTTAGTTTTTATTTTAATGCCATTAACTTCGTGTACGATGGCTAGAGTTTTCTGCATAATCCCTCGGACGACTGGCCGGTTTAGAAAATAACCTCTGTTGAAATCGTCGCCATAAACATAATAGTAGAATATGTCTTGAATCATTATCTCTGACTGAATCACTTCATGGCTATCTATCTCCTTTCTGCGGCTTCTAACCTTCCGATCTGACATTCAGCCATTGGTGAACGCAGACAGCGACGATTCAACGCGTCATCATCTTCTCCAAAATTTGGCGAAGCCTGCAATAGGGAATCTAAGAATTTATAAATAGATTTCTTCTTACATTGTTGTAATGTAATTGCTTCTTCGTTTCTATCTGGAGAAGACGATCGAGTTAAGCGCACACGCTCCACAAATCACACAAACACACAAATCTCTGTGATTTGCTGTGAACACATCCCCAGCGCATTGTGTGATTGCTTGAAGATCCCTGCCAGTGTTTTTGAGCGAGCTGAGCGAGCGAGCGGCATTTTTTCAAGTTTTTGATGAGCGGATGAGCGAGCGAAAAAATTTTCTGTGAGCGAAAATTGAGCGAGCGAGCGATGATTTTTTATCGTGAGCGAGCCATTTTTAGGAAAAACTAAAAAAAGATCAAATAATCAAAAAAGCGAAATATTTGATAAGTTTTTTTAAAGATGGTTCCTAGTACATGCATGTATATAACTTGATTGATGAACAAAACATCCTTACTTTTTTTCTCTTCTGTGGATCTCTCACTCTTGACAACATGCATTGAATGCCTGTCTGGATTATACTTGTAGATGTGAACTTAGCAAGAAGAAGGTCTTTGTGATCGATGATGTGCTGAACATCTGATCATCGACACATTATTTATTCACATATCTTTTGAATCGGTCTCCCAATCATCGCTTCGCCCCATAGATGTACATATTGTCTCCGGAATTGCACGAAGCCATTATGAGATGCTTTAATTTGATAGAAACATTTCGTTGCTAGAACATATATCCACATGCAGATCCCTGAGACATTTCAGTATCGTCAAAGGTGAAAGAACTACAAATTGTGGAAAAATTGAAACTAACCAAATTGGGCCTACACACGGACAACCCGAATGTAGGCATGTATGGCTTCCACTGTCCGGTACATTGATTTTAAGATCTTCATTTTAACCCTGGCTTCCACTGTACGGTACATTGATTTTAAGACCTTCATTTTAACCCTATCCATATTAGACTGTGAAGCGCGTAGGACTGAATCGGTCTCCCCTTAACTTCCGTACCAATGTTTCAAATCACATGAAATTCACCGTAAAAATACTTAGGGTCTAAGCTTTCTTATCGCGATGTTCATTTACTCCAACTGATTCAGCTCCATGTTGCAAAAAGCAATTCAAGATTTGAAATCACCAATTTCGGCAGATTTTTTTAAAGTTGAAATTTTACCGAACTTAATGATTTCAGTGAAAAATTCGAAAAAACGCTAAACTTTAGGTCACAAAATTGTAGATCGGGCGACTTAGTTTTACGAGGATCACATCAAAAAATCGGGAGACCGAATCGTCCCTCTCCGGTATGGATAATTATTAAGTCGTTGAAAATCTTCTAATTGTAACATTGTTGAGTTTATTTTGCTTACATCCTTTTTTGATAGCCTCCTTAAGCTAGAATAATCTTTGAAATGTCTTCTTGTTAGTTATTGATCTTTAACAGCTCATTTGGACAATATACCAGAACCATTATAAAGTGAAAAGGAATACAGCATTTAATGGTGTCCAACATTTAAAATAATGAGTAGTTATCAGTTGGAGTGATAAATCTTGGGTGACCATGCCGACTCCGCTCTGCTGCACCCTTCTTCCTATTTCTTGCCACGGTGAGTGTCATTGCAAAAACATCTCTTTCAACTGTGATTTATATGCTGTACTTACATGTAATTCTTATTTCTTCACTTGAGATCAACATGTTGGACAAAGAAGAACATGTTGGAGATCAATAAATAATAGTTAGACAATTTAAAGGTTGATTTTTCCAAAAAAAACATTACTCAAGGTGTCAAAGTATATATTCTAACATTTTCGACAGCTTTCGTAGTATTACTGTCTCGATTATACAGCTACGATGATTTCTTTGTAGATAGAATATAAAGTGCTGAGAGTTGATTACAACTAAGATATTGAAAATCGAACCATGCATTTCAACTGTACCATACAGTTGAAATACATCGAGTTCAATTTAGGATATTGTACTTGCAATTAAATCTCTCGTTGTCTTATGCGTAAGGTTATTCATTATGCAACTTTCCAGGAGGTAAGTAAAATATCGATCTTTCAAGTTTATTACGATTTTTTTTCGAAGTAAAATTCCTCGATGCGCTTCGTCTCCATGGTCAGTCTAAAGGCTCTTCACTTACAGTCAATTTTACTTCGCAAAAAAATCAAAATCGTCCTTAATTTAAAGGAGCGATATTTTTCCTGCCTCGTGGAAGTTTACACAACATTTGCAGTTAATTTGCTCTATCTTCGCATGCAGTCTACTGTACTATTTACGTGCGGTGTACAGGCTACAAACTAACTTACTACGATGTGCAGTAAGAAATAAGCATAGTGCTTATGGAAAGTAGTCGCAAGAGTGTGGGAGTCTGGAAAGATGTCCAAAGGTTGGACATTGGCAGATGGCTCGACTGAGGAGTTAAAGTTTGCAAGCTCTCATGGAACGATTGGTGAAACATGGGCTACTGGCAGTGAAGCGGAAGCATCAATGGACATATGATGTGTTCCATGCTCCCGCTTATCTGACACGTTGAGGAATCCGAACCGACCCACAATGTTATCTGTGTGACATGCCAATCCTCGTCGTGCCCTCTCTGGCTATCATGTGGCACTATAGAGAGCATGCTACACGCACCGGTGCGGCTTGGTCCTGCAAGCGATTGTGGAAGCAGTCTCTCTCTCCCCACGTTTGTGAAGTTAGCGGAACCACCCAAAGGAACCACTACTATCTTTAAATTTGAATTTCTCTATAGCGACTGCGAATTTGTGGAATCTGATCAGGGGCTGAAATTGATAAAGTAGAAGTTGTTTCGAACAGGATCTCGCTGTACTAAATAATGATTCCGCTCGGCAGTTCCGCCAACTTTACAAAAGTCTCCCCTGCAGGTAAGTAACAACGGGAATTGACTTTGTACCGAGTGGTCAAACGAAGAGACGAAAGACTCATCGTGCGATCTGTACCGCAGAAGTAGGAAGTGATCGGAAGTGGTCCACTTGAGTGGATCACAGCTGCCAGGTGAATTATCCCTATCTGACCAACGACCTCATCTAGTGTTGATCGACGCTATAGGGAAGAAAATGATTATGGGCGAAATAACTGTTCCCTGGGAAGAGAGCGTCAGGGATGCTCATGAAGAGAAAACTGCGAATTATAAAGAACTGGCCAAAAGGATTCAGAAGCAAGGGTGGAAATATGAGCTCATGCCTTCTGAGAGTGGGATGCCGCTATTTCATTGCTCCATCGGTGAGGAAATTTCTTGTCAAAGCGGGTGCTTGAGTCTAAATACCACCATGAAGAAGTTGAGTGCAAAAGTGGAAGAAGGTAAGACCTGGGCGCAACGAGCTGCTGCGGACCGACCATCTTGACAGGTACTTAACTTAGTGTGTCGAAATCTCAGTGACGGCTGGCGCCAATGTGTCAGGTCGTTTTGGGTGCAGCATTTTCTGCTTCACATAATTCAACAATTTCGTTTATCAAGCGATTCTTTTTATAGCAGATTTCCAACACTCAGTAATTGATTACTACTGGGTTGATTACTCAGTACTCAGTCACTCATAAGTCATGTATTTTATCTTTAGCTACTATATGAATTTGCCACGATTTCATATAAGTTCATTTTCAATTGTCAACGCATTACATGGTTTCTTGATATACCTTGCGAATTTTCTCCAAATTTTGCGCTAAGAATTGTGCATACTGATTCATGTGATCAGCATGTAAGATTAAGTTTAGATTGTTGCCCATTTCTATACATATAAAAAGAATTCTGTGGTTATGTACATCAAAATATATTGTTTCAACTAATTTTCTGATTCAGCTATCTTCTTAATACATTGGTATGATGGTCTACATTATTTCATTGTAGTTCAAATTTCACCTAAAATGAAATGAATTTCCCTTTAACGCCTAAAAGGTGTTTATTAAAATAAAAGCATGGAATTAGCTTTGAGCATAAAAAAGGTTTGTAGAATTAAGGAGGGCATTTTTTGATGATTCTGAGCGATGAGCGAGCGAAAGCGGAATTTCGATCCGCTCAAAAACACTGATCCCTGCAGTTCACAGCTGAGCGCTGGCGCTCGGAACGTATTTGAGAGTAGTGACTTGAAACGGTAAAGTGTGTGTAAAGGTGTAAACGTAAAGATGCTCTCAAACATAAAAAATCAAAACTATTTGCACTTAAGTTTTATGAACGTAAATAATTATTTTTGGGTATGCGGCGAAGGCCTCGCAGGCACGGAGATGACGCCACTGGCTTCAACACACTTCTCCAAGAGTTGTGCGAGCCTCGCTAGTCCACGTTCAAGGTCATCCATGTCCAGATTCTTGATCGATGCACTCCAGGCAGCATTAATCTCTTCCTCGGTTAGGAATCACCTTCCACGAAGTTCCTCTTTAATTGCAGAGAAGAGGAAAAAGTCACAGGAACTTAAGTCAGGGTGGTAAGGTGGGTGAGTGAGCACTTCCCACTCCCACTTCGCCAACATTTCCACAACACGTGTCTTCGGGTGAGGCCTGGCGTTGTCATTGAAGGAGAATCACGCCTTCAACAAGAAGCCTTCGTCGTCTTCTCAAGGCTGGACGGAGTTTCTCGCGGAGGATCCACTGGTAGTAGTCACCGTTCTCCGTGGTACCATGGGGAACAGGCCAATCGAGAATGACTCCGCAGCGATCGAAGAGCACCTTCAATCCACCTTGGCTGCACTTCAACTTCATCGGACGTCCTTCAGGAAGTCGCCACTCAGCTGACTGGCGCTTGCGTTCCGGCTCCCAAGAATGAGCCCAAGACTCGTCTGCTGCAACGATCCGATTCAGGAAGGAAGGATCTCTTTTGAATCGTTGGAGATGCTATGAGGACACCGGCATTCTGTTCACCTTTTGCTCTTCGGTCAGAACATGGGGAACCCATCTCGTGCAAAGTTTCTTCAATCCCAAGTTTTCGTTGACAATATGCCAAGCTGTTTCATGGCTGATGTCAAGCTCCGTAGCCATTTGATCCACCGTGATCCTGCGATACTGCTGGATAAGAGCTTGAACCTCGTAAATCTTCTCTTCAGTGGAAACTGAAGCAGGGCGGCCAGCTCTTTGCAGACCAGAGCAGTCTGTTCTGCTGTCATGGAACTCGCGCACCCAATTCCTCACTGTTTGGATTGAAGGACATTCCTCCCCCATAACATTGAACAATTGGGCGTGAATGTCAACTGGAGGAGTTCGTAATGCAGTCAGAAACTTAATGATGACACGAACGTCCTATCGATCGCGAGTAGTCGGAGCTGGACATGCCGGAAAGAATCACTGAAAACAACTTTCGTCAAATCGAACATTAAAGCCGGACATAACTGAGAAGTATTCATAAATCGATCAGCTGTCAAACTGATGATAAGAATCACATGAAAACTTGCTTGCAGTGAAATGATAAGAATTCACTTAGGAATCATTTCATCGCAAACTGGTGCCTATAGAGTATTTGTGTTGTGCGTGACAAGACAGTGAAACTTATTCATTGACTGACCCTCGTATATAGGTAGTATCGAGAAGTAGCATTTATAGTACAATAGTACTTGAATGAAAACGTTAAGTTGGTGTGCAGTAAGAATTTATTCCCTTTGATAGATATTATATATTAAACTTTGATATATTGCAATAGAGTCAAATATGACTTTCGAAGTTCGAGTTTTGTTGTACTAGATATGCTTTATCAATCGACATTGTACTTTTGAATAATAAAGTTTCTGCGAAATACTCAGGATCGATTTATCTTCTTACTGTTTTCTGAAGTAATCAATTACTTTTATGAATTTCAATTATTCTAGTGGTGAGACATCATTCGCAACGAACCGGAGAAACAGAAACGGTATTATTTTCATGTTGTGATAGTGTTAATAGACTTTAACTGATTCATTATCGTAGAATGTTTTCTGAGCGAAGCCCATGAACCATTAATATTAATCTAATAGACCCCAATAGATTACCTAATGTACTATCGACAGAATTTCGATCTTCATTTTTTTCATCTTTTCCTGGTAGCAGCAACATCTTCCCAGGTATTAATGTTGCCTTACTACAGGTAGGCATCATTTGGCAAGGATCTCGTACATAGGCTACCCTTCTGTATTTTTAAATGGTACTGAGAAACTCTCATCTGCTCTTCACTTATCATATTCGAGATCGTCATGCACTTAGCAAACCGCTATTATTAAATCACACCGGAATAGTTCAGACTTTTCATGTGCAAATGGAGGCTAGTTTAGTTAAGATACATAGATATTACACGACGACGGCTGATTGAATTTCATGTTATTTTACATTTTTTTTGAAATCTGGCTACCACTTATTTCGAGTAATCATTTCCGTAAATTGAATTTAAAAAGTGAAAAATTCCCAGTGAGTAGAGGCAGGGGTGCACAAATATTTTAGACATCATTATCAATATCTCATGTCAGTCATTGATTCAGTTTGATATGAACAATTGAAATTCATAAAAGTAATTGATTACTTCAGAAAACAGTAAGAAGATAAATCGATCCTGAGTATTTCGCAGAAACTTTATTATTCAAAAGTACAATGTCGATTGATAAAGCATATCTAGTACAACAAAACTCGAACTTCGAAAGTCATATTTGACTCTATTGCAATATATCAAAGTTTAATATATAATATCTATCAAAGGGAATAAATTCTTACTGCACACCAACTTAACGTTTTCATCCAAGTACTATTGTACTATAAATGCTACTTCTCGATACACCCTTATATAATATTGACATACATCCTTGTGCAAATTAATTGAAACAACACTACATTAAGCTATATCCATATCTTTCTTCTTTCATACATCTCGACTTATTCGAATAAGTATCAGTACTCCACTTTCATGAGATTGAATAGTGTAGATATCTTTCATTTTCAAGTAATCATTCAATCCTTCATCACATTGTAAGTGCTTACACCATTTGAATTTAAATTCAAATTTTCATTGAAATTGTCATATTGACTATATTTGGTTGTGTAGAGAGGTTTCTCTTACGTTGATTCTTTACAAACCGAAATCTTTTCTGAACCATTTTCTGTCGACGTTATGGATGTTTCACCAGCGAAACGTATTAAGATCATTACTTTAAAAGAGCACACATCAAAAACGTACCGACAGATTGCTTCAGTTGTTGGCGTGAGTCTTTCTTCTGTCAGTCGCATCATCCGTGTTCATTGCAAGACTGGTTCAATCTCACCAAAACGGGCGGGTCGCTGTGGCCGTAAACGGAAAACTACGTCCAGAGATGATGCTTATCTATTGCGTGAAAGTGTAAAGGATCCACGGAAGTCGAGTGATGACCTCAACAGAGACTTACAGAGCAAAGGAATTAAAATCAGCTCCTCTACTGTAAGGCGACGGTTGTTAGCGGCTGGTCGAAAAGCGCGTCGTCCTGTCCGAAAGCAGCTTCTGACAAGAAGAATGAAGCAGAAACGTCTTAACTGGGCCAGAAAGTATCGACATTGGACAAAAGAGAATTGGATGAACGTTCTCTTTAGTGATGAAAGCCATATGTTTGTCCAAGGGCAGCGCAGTCAACATGTTCGGAGATCAGATGGTGAGGTGATACGAGATTCCCATATCAATCAAACGGTTAAGCATCCACAGAAAACAATGTTTTGGGGTTGCTTCAGCTACTTCGGTGTTGGGGTTCTGCATCCAGTTGAAGGCATGATGCGTTCAAGTCAATAAGTCGATGTTTTAAGACGGCTGGCAATACCTGAGCTATCGCGGAGATTTCGGAGTGGAACTGGAATTTTGCAGCATGACATGGCTCCGTGTCACACGGCCGCCAAAGTTAAAGGATTTCTTCAATAAAACCAGGTTACAGTGCTCGACTGGCCACGAAATTCGCCGGATCTAAATCCGATAGAAAACCTCTGGTCAATTTGCAAAAGTCGCCTTCGAAAGATGGACTGCTCAACAAAAAGTAAGCTTCATCAAGCTGTTATTCAGGTTTGGTACAACGATTCAAAAATTGTATCTGATTGTGAAAAACTTGTAGACTCCATGCCAGAGCGTGTTTCCATGGTCTTAAAGAACAGGGGGGACATACTAAGTATTAGGTATGATTTGTTCTTAAATATAGCAATTCAATGATCGGAAAACGTGTTTTTATTAAATTAAGACTTTGTTTCAATTAATTTGCACAAGGATGTATATTGAAAAAATGTGCAAAATCAAAATTGACCACTTTATACCAATTTAACTATCGGCTACCTGATCAAATTTCTTCAACACACAATTAAGCATGTTTCTGAGTTTCAGCATCAATTTGGAGTCAAAACTGGCTTCTAGAAAAAAACTAGTCCAGATTGAAAACAGCCATTTTCGGCATTTTTTGAAAAATCACGTTTTTTGAACGCCTGGTGTATAGCTCTCTCCGTATTCTGGTCACCGCTTAAGATCACAGATGTGAAACACACTGATATACAGCAACACAATCATCACAGGTATTACGGGTAATATGGATATAGAAAGTTTGATTGCGCAGCAAAGTTTGATTGCTCAACGAATATACAGAAAAAAGTTACAGCTGATTGAAAATTCAAATTTTGGACAAAATCAAAAATAGCTCTAGATTTCTGAAAATTTCTAAAAAATGGCTCTAGATCCCGCTATATTGAAAATTGGAGGATAATATTTCAGATTTGATGTTTCTAATTTATAGTAAACACATGTCCGGAAACATGCAAAATCGAAGACTAAGTGTCACATGCTATTTGGTGAATCGTCGTGGAATGACACCAAAATATATATATTATATATACCAAAATCAATAGAAAAACTAATTAACTTTCGGTACTCCGAGTTTCATGTATTTGCAATCATCAGCCGAATATCAATCGATTAGGGCATGTAGTCATACTTAAGCGATGCAGTTATGAAGTGAATTTCTATCACCCTGGCAAATGAACTGCACAGTCAGAATTTAGTGAGCAAGTACTTGTTGAGATGTCTGCACTTTGATACGAGTTCACTGCGTCTGTTTAGAAAGTTGTCCTTTTTGTGGTCCAAGATGACGTACTTCTCATTGGTGCACAAGTCACATCTTTTGGTTACCGGATTAAATTGCTTGTAGAATTTCTTGATGTTCCATCTTATTATTGGATTTCCACCACTTTCCTTTATTCTCCAGGTCTCTTTCGATAACTCAGTCTCATTTTTATACTTAATGTGGTTAAAGGACTTTTTATGGTTTGCATAACGTAGCTTAAATGCTTATAAGGTATATATATATATATTTATTATTTTTTGCCTTTATAGATATATTTTATAAAAATTTTATAAAAATATATTTTATATATAATTATTTTTTTACCTTTTGCTTGGTTTGTTGAGACTACTGTTTCTTCTGTATTGAACAAGACTTGTCGATAGCTTTCCAATAAATATTTTTTGACATTTTCTCCTTTTTCCACTTTTAAAATATTGTTTACATCTTAAGAACAAAAGGGAAGAATCAAAAAATTCGAAGCTTGCAGATCTAGTTATCCGAAACTATTGTACTATTTACATATTTTTGCTTTTTGTGCTTTTCTGCATGCAATTTTTCAGTTTACAAATGAGTCTGAGATTTTTATTCATTTTTAGCTTGGACTTTGGAGGATCCCAAATTGCTGATGATGTAAGAAAATCTCTGCTGTTAACAGCTGAAGCTTTACGCCGCAACACCATTGGGCATGACCACGGTAGCTGATTTGCTTGATTACGACTTTTTTTACTGAAATGGTTACTTTCATTTGGTCTCATCAATTTCAACTGTGGATGAATATGCAATCAAAGTCTGAGAAGTAAAAGTATGCATTTTATCAGTCTAATGGTTGTAGAAAAGTCAATCCAATAGCCATTTTACTGAATGGAGGCAAGTATAGTACATATTGCTGCCATTAAAAATCCAACAGCTAAGTAGTATGAAGTGTATCCAGTTTTGTATGCATAGTTTTGTATGTGTAACTGTTCATCTGCTGTTAATCACAAGATGATTGGATCGACTGTAAATTGGGTCGAACTTGCTATCTTATTTCTAATATGGTTATGCTTCCGACGATACACGGATTGAATTTTTTTCCTTTTACTTCTGTGGTGATGATGCTCAAATATTTGCAGTTTGTCAATCTGATTGAAAAGCGACTGCGATTATTGAAAATGCTGTTGTGAAACCGTTTTATTTGATTTTTATAATGGTAGCATTGTTTTAGCGAGCAACATTTAGGACTAAATCATTCGACATCTAGACCTGCGTCTGGATAATGATAGACACTGCATTGTTATGCATCCTTGCAAGCGCATTATGAATAAAAGTTGAGGTCGGTTAGGCAACTGAATTTCGGCGACTGATTCGAGCAGTTGCCAATAACGTTCAACATGCACGTGGATTTTGGCCACTCGATGCTTTAGCAAAAGAATTTCTAAGATTGATGGCGTTTCAAGTGATGGCGCACACTGATTTACATGGGATTTTAAAGCTATCTTTTTCTGCGCTAACTTCTTTTGTTGTAAAATCATTTGAATTACTTTCGAAGTTGAAAGGACTTGATTTTCCACCATCTGAAACGCAAAATGTGGGTCGAAAGATAAATCAAATATCCCATCCCATTCCCACAGGATTCCAATGGGAATTCCCATGGGAAATCCCCTTTCCTCAGGATTTTTCAAAATCTACGATTATTTCCCATGAACAAAATATCTCTTTGATAAGCTTAGCCGGCTGAAACCTTTAGCAGGTATGTTGGGGGACATTCTGTACCACGGCAAGTTTACCGTGCACGTGAATGATAGGCCTAGATCAAGTCTTAATACATCCATGGAACCCACAACTTTTGGGTAGCATGCATGAGACACCTCTGAGACAAACAAGCTTCATCACTCCAAACAACTCGATTCCATTGAGAATGCCAGTGGCAATATTGCATCGCTCACTTCAGCATAAAGCTCTTGTGGTTGGCGGTCAATTCGATCCCTGATGGTCTCTTACGGCTTTTAAAGTGCTCACTTTTCCGGTGACGTCTCACTGTTATGGCAGAAACCGTCCGCTGTCGAAGTGAACTCCTCAGCTCGGCTAAAGACTGAGAAGGATAGTTTCTTGCCAAGCGAATAGTCATCCGATCTGTTCGAAAACATGTCTTTCTTTTCTGGCCGGATCCAACTTTTTCGCATGGAAAGATAGAAGAAATAAGTTTTCCACCTGTTGACTTTGGGACGCCTACTTTTCGGCTAACTAGCCGTTCGCACTCTCCTTCTGACAAAAGAGCAGAAATTTGCCCTTCAAAAACACTCACAAGCTTCGAATCAGTCTTCATGACATAAGATGAATTCAAAAACGAATGGAAATTTTGTTTACAACTTATCTGGGTCAACGCTTTGATCTGGCTATGCAAAATCAACAGAAACAGAAAATTAGGCAATGTATTTGGGGCATCATAACTTCTCTAAAAGTACACCGATTTCGACGAACAATACATCAAAAGAATGCTAGGAGAAAGCCCTTTCATCTTGTGTTTGATTCATTATCATGCTCACATGTCTTCACATTGAAAATTTGAGACTTCTGTAAGTGGCGATTTTCACATTTTAACCTCTGCCCACCTTAAACAATGACTGATGCAAATGCACTATGGCTCACCGAAAAGCTAAGAACATAAGCTCTTGAATGGTGTATAGCCTATCAATGTAAAATGCGATTGAATGGCAGGAGAATCGACACAGTTCAGGTGGTCCGTTTTTTATTATCACTCTGTATCAGATAATTAAATCAAATTGCTCTACAAATACTAATAGGTCTGCAATCAATGACATCAGACTACTCTAGATGTAGTAAACTTGTATTTCGAATACCAAAGCTACTTTTCGTAATAGAAGTCATGATATGCCCTTTTACGGGAACCTGTTCCCAGGCCCCCCTGTCAGGCCTAAATAGTTGAAAACATCATCGATGCATAAAGCCAGCCTAATGTAAACACGATGGGCCTCCTACACATACGTCCCCACATGAAATATTACCACCAGGGTGTCCGCGCCCCCTGGAAAACCTGGAAATCCTGGAAAACACCTGGAAAATGAATTTTATCCTGGAAAACCTGGAAATCCTGGAAAACTCCTGGAAAATGAAATTTTACCCTGGAAAACCTGGAAATCCTGGAAAAGTCCTGGAAATTTTGAGACTAATTAAAACACTAATTGCAAGTTGTTGAAGTCATACTCTATGGTTGAAGTGCTTTCTATTTTTCCAGATTTTATTCTTCATATCTCTACTTATTTGCTACAATTATAGCCTTCATTCGCATACAATTTAGAATATTTCAGTGACTGTAATCTCCTATCATAGCGTATACAACATGAATGAGACTGAACTGCGTGGTATGGTTAACTATGAACTGTTGTCGAACTCCTAATCGTTGTACAGTATGGTGAATTAGTAGCTGTGAATTCCCTCACAAACGCTGCGCGGTATGTTGAACTAGAAGTTGTAAATTCCCCCATTAACGTCATGTGGTATGGGGAACTAGGAGCCGTAAACTCTTTTACTAACGTGCGGAATGGCGAACTATGAGCTGTAGACTCCCTCATTAATGTCGTGTGGTATGCGGAACTAGGAGCCGTAATCTAAGATTGATGCTATTACACACTTGATTGCCGTGTGGCTGAATTTTCCTAGACGCAAAATGGTACTGAACATATAAACTATTTAGGCACCAGGCTTGTTCCGAATGATCCTAGGCAAATATCGAATATTTTCAAACATATTTCAAGTAGGTTTTCAATATGTAGATATATTATTCCCAACACGTCGTGTGCCAATGAGCTTTCTTTGGTTAATTCTTATCTGTGTCATTCTCTTAAACTGATTGTGATTACTGTCATGTATATGTAGCACATCAACCATTATGTTCCTCTTTCTGGCTCTTGGTCTTCCACCTTCCACGGATTCACGCTGCAATGCTTCAGTTCAAATAGGAGAACAAAATAGAGAAAGAGTATAACAATAAATAACGAAAAATATAAGACTTAACAATAAAATGTGACTTTACAGATATTCCGTTAATGTTACATTTCATTGTCAAGTCTTATATTTTTCGCTATTTATTGTTATACTCTTTCTCTATTTTGTTCTCCTCAATCCGCAAGCTTCAAATTTGTTGCGATCGATTATATATTCATTTTTTATGAATATAATGTAGCCGTCTGATGCATATATTGGTATTTTTTATTTAGAATCACCTGCGCCTTAAAAATTCAACCAATTTGACGCCACTTTTCAAAATGTTTTTCGTCAATAATATTAATTTTATGGTGTGTAAGCTCCTTAGCCAAAGAACTTTGTGTAGATTTTTCTCGGAATTTTTCTTTTAAAATTGACGTGTGCATTTGAGTAAAATTTCCTTGCAGAAAGTCTGGAAATTTTCGTTCAAATGTGACCCCTTTTTTGGTAAATTTCCCTGGAAAATCTGGAAAATGAATTTTACCCTGGAAATCCTGGAAAACACGTGGAAATTTTCATTCAAATTTGCGCGGACACCCTGATTACCACTAACCGATGTGAGTGGATGCCTGCTTGTATAACATGCAGCGCTAATAAGTGAATCTTGAACAGTATTTAGTCTATACGGGTGCATTGGTACATGCGTAGTTCTAGTGTGTATATTCCACCATATTGCTCATACGATGCAGATGCCAGGTCAACCTGCATGGAAATTGCTCAACACAGTAGGTCAAAGTAGATTTATGCGTGTTTGAAAATAGACTACATGCATCTGTGCGAGGATCAAATACAAAAATTTCAACCAGGCATGTTTCCATTTTATCTTGCATGTGCATTGCATCACACAATCTGATTCCTAATTAAGATGAGAAATTTAATATCACTTAACAAACATAATTATTTACTTACAAGCGTCGCTCACCTTGCTCACCTTTGAAGACCACCCTCCCTGGCGCCCGGGTTGGGCCTAGTCCTTCTCTTCCAAATGCGTCTATTCTGGGTCATTTCTTCCGTTAGGTTGAGTTCCTCCATATCCATCGTTATTCGATAATGGCATGTTATGGGCGGGCGTCCTCGCTTCCGTTTTCCTCCCACCGGCATAAGTAGGACTTGCTGGTCAACGTGTTCCCGTGGCCTTCTTCTCACATGGCCGTACCAATCCAGACGTCGAGTCTCACAAACGCCGGCTTTTCTCCTGATGTCCTCATTGCGTATCTTATTCAACCGAGTCAATCCTTGTGACCATCTGAGCATCTTCATTTCCGTGACTTTCATTTCCTTCGTGTCTTTCCTCCTTACTGCCCAACATTCTGCACCATATGTCATTGACGGTCTTATTACTGTCGTGTATATCTTGTTATTCAGCTTTTGTGGCATGTGTTTGTCGTAGATGCTGCCTGAAACCTTCTTCCAGTTCTTCCAACCCGTTTGTATCCTATACTTAACCTCCGTGCTGCAGTAACCGTCTCCCTCTGCTATAGAACCCAAGTATTGAAATTTTCTTGCACCTTTGACCCTTGCTCCATCATACTTACAAGCGTTGAGCATGCATTATCTTAATTTCTATTACTCAGTTTACTTTAAAACTTCAGAGCCTCTGTTGCTGCAACACGTTGGTAAGGATAAAAATTATGTCTAAGTACAATCATTACATGCATAATTTTCTTTAGAAATGAAGACCGATATTATCATCATATCTTGCATAGCTATTATCACAACTATGAAATCGTCCAACAGATGGAAGACTTATTAATCTATAATAAGTCTATTACTCTATACTAAACTCTATTGGAGCTTCTAGCACATTCATGGGAATACTTAGGATTGTATATTGCTCCAGTAGGTAGCTTCCAAGAAGAGGTTACGGTGATATTTATTTACTACTGCTGCATTAGTAGTTACTAGAATATCTTTGATCAGTTTTGTGTTTTTCTGGGGATTTGCCATGTGTAGTCATAAATGCAACGAGAAAATTAATCTTTTCGTTGATGATAATATTTCTTTTTTCAAGCTGAGACTTGTAAACTTAAATGTATTTCACGTACAGATTGATGGCATGCTGTCATTCTTTCTCACACTTTTGAAACCAGTGGTCAACCGTCAAACTGACTTTCGATGAAATGCCCAATATTATGCACCCGCATTTACTTCGCCACACCTCTAGATAATTACTGTAATCTCAGATCACTTTATTTGGAATTGACATAAGTTGGACGATTTGCACAATGCACACATGCATGTGCATTTTCAATCAATATGATATTACAGAATATATCTATAAGAAGTAAGATGACAATTTACATTGGCAGATTGAGTGTTGCTCACGCGTGGATCTGTATGGCTATTGCAATCGATTTTACGATGACAGCGCATTTTCTTGGGAAATTAATCCACATACAAGTCTAATGGGCTGTTTGATCCGATTGCCACGCCCAACTCTGTAGGTAAAAGAAGAATATATTTACATTGACAATGCATATTCACTCAACGTACTAATTTCTGTTTGCTTTTTCGTGTGTTATATTCAACTTTCAAAATGAGCGGTAAGTATTCAAATGGAGCGGTTAATTCTTTTCAAGTGTAATTTATTTCATGGTTGTAGTGTCTATCGGATTTTCAATGGTATTTTAAAGTGAAAAATCTTACCGAATGATTAAATATGGTTAGTTATGAATCTTCGCTAATTACATAATATGGCAGTGGTCGTAGGACCATAATTTATTACGAATGAAAAAAATCCAATGCCCTCCTGAAATATATGTATTGCCAAGGAAAATATTAAAGTTGCATAAAATGCACTAAATTGCCATGCTGATATATATATTTCAAGGAGATATTTTGCCTTTGCTAATTGTTCAAACTTTCAGATGATCATATAATTTTTTTAGTATTTTGAAAAGACACATTTTCTAGCTACAGAGAGTAAATATATTTGCATTTTGCACATGTTTTTGAATGATTCACACTTAAAGTATCTTCAAACATTCATGCTCATGAGACGTGAAGAAGTTTTTCCTTAATTTTGTTCATGTAAATTCAGACTGCACAAAAATGTGTTGCTGTAGATAGTTGCTTGGATGAGTCACAGAAAATCCTAGTAAATGAGTAAAATGACTATTCTTTCCATTTACGGAGTTATATATGTAAATAAAATTGATTGGCTCAATGATTATTTTCGAGTGAAGTATCTTTATCTTATGTAAATGACCTACATTATTTCTTTGTTTTACTTGACATTATACTTGTAGCTCTGTTCGGTCGTTATCCAGAAATTCTGATTCGGAAACGTGTTTGAGTACATTTTGAAAGTTTTCAGCTGAATGTGTCTTTGCATTCAGAAAATTGCATTGTACTTAAATACTTTGGCACACTATGTAGCGTTGACCCTGAAGAAAAGGAACAACCTTCTTAAATGTTTAAAATATTTTCTACGATATCAATAAAAGATATCTTGCATTTCATCTTGCAGACATTTCTTAAGTCAATTTTTTAATCGGAAATTATCTGCTTTTTTTCATTCAAGTTGAGATGGGGAACATTCAATTTATCTTACTTAGTGCTGGAGTACAGGCCCATGGTTACAAGAGAATAGAGATAGATATTGTCCTTAAGTTTGGCTTTCAAAAATTTGATGTGCATGATATCTAGTCAGGTAATCAGATATGAATTATATCGTCATTCAGATAGACTTTCCTCGAAAATAATCATCGCTCTAATAATTTGCTCTAATAATTTCAATATCGTTTCTGGAATCCCTCAGGGAACAGTGTTAGCTCCGTTTATTTTGCCTCCTTCTTTGGAGATTGCAATTGCTCTCTATTTCCGAACGTGCGTTGTGTCAAATACGCAGATGACCTGACCTTAATTGTACCTGTAATGGATCCTGATGTTTTTTCTATCAACTTATTGATAAAACAAATTACCGATAATTTGGAAACTTGGTGCATTTGCATTACGTATTTAAATGTTGCTAAGTCTAAAGCTGTTCCTTGTTTAAAAAATGCTCGTTTGAGAGATCCAGCTCTGTATGATTTCCCCTGAAAATTGTACAATCCGTAAAAATTTTGGGTGTCTCTATTACAGAACATCTGAAATGGAATATGCATATTGAAAGTTCTTTAAAAACAGTCAACAAACCCTTTTATGTTTTGAAATGCCTTCGACCATATTTAAATTTTCATCATTTGCATTTGATATATACGACCTATATTCGTTCTGTAATTGAATATTCGTGTCCCGCTTTTGTTTTTATCGAAAAAAATCATCGTCTCTGCGTTTAATGAAGGTTGACAAGAGAGCTCATTGCATAATTTTTAGGAACGACGCCAAAACATGTACCTGTGCTCCAGACAAAATTGAAAAACGGCGACAAAAACTAGGCAAAGATTTGTACTTCCAAGCCGAGAGAGATTCAAGCCACTGTCTTCATGTCATGATCCCGAGAAGATTACTGTATACTGTTGTCCCTCTAATTCCTTTGTGCAGGACCGACGTGCTTCAGACGTCTTTCTTTCCTTTCACTGCAACTTTATTAACTCATCGTTAATCATTGCTTTCTTTGCTTCATGATGTATATATTTGCTCTTATGAATGTGTGACCATTTTGTGTAAACTATGATTTTCATTTTTGAATAAAACACTTCTATTCTATTCTTTCGGAAGATCCTTTGTCAAGATTCTGGTGGAAAAATACAACCACTCCAACCAGTGTTTCCAAGTGCGCCTCCTCGTAATGAGTGGTTGCGATGTCAATATATTTTTAGCTCTTATTAGACATCTCGTGCTTCAAATTATAATCAAAACTCCGACGAACAAATAAAATGTGATCATGATGTCAGTGATTCATAAAATGCGAAAATCATGTTGAATAAAAAGCAAATCAAGCGGTGGTGATTGAAGACTTTCCACGATATTAAGATTCTACCATATTGGGCAATTCAGGAACAGCTGATAACGAAATCCGCATAAAGTTCGTCGGTGAATATGAAAACGTACGTTCACGCATCACTGTGTTAAAATAGTCATCAATTTTCGTTTAATGGAAGTTGAGTAGCGGGCAACAAATCGCTCATGTTATTTCGCTTCATTGCTTTTGAATTCTCGAGTAAAGTTCACCAGTGGTCCAAATAATTATACAGGAGGAGGTTTGAGATAGGACAATGGGAAAATCAATGAATATAGAATGTCACAATTTATTTGAAGTTGCCCATTGATGACATGCGTGTATGTGTACTGTACACTGCGCAGATTCTTCCGACAATTTCTCAGAAAGACTGGGCCGCGCGTATTAATTAGCATGTACAGCAATGAATTCAGCTGGATTCTAATGTATTTTACAATAATGAAGTGAATTGTTTACCACTTGTTCCATGGTTTTATCCAGATACACACTATCGTCATCAATCAAGTCTAGCAAAAGTCACTGGCCTCCAGTCCAGTACATGCTCTGGGATTTGAACGTCCCTTAGATATCCTAGATTAATCATAGATGTCCCTGATGTACATGCATGCTTATTTCGGTTGGTGTTGGATACGCTTTCAAATGTTCGTTGATTCTGGTAGCAACCCACGTAACGGATGGAGCTGCCCACATAACACTTTTCACAGTGATCACATGTGTATTTGTGCACAACATTAGACTTTAACTCGGGCACAACTTTATCCTTACTAGAGAAAAAATTGCCAGTTTTCATGGCTTAAAAACAGGGCGAACTTTCATGTCAGGCGGTAAAAGCATTTGATATCTTTGACACGAGAATGAAGATTTTGTTCACTCTCAGAAATGTAGGGGAAGCTCCATGTTACAAATTTCAAGGTGTCATGAGTGCTTGGTCGAGCAATGTTGGCTTTGTGTCTTGCCTCAACTTTTTCTCGCATGCGCAAAATAGTTCTTTCAGAAAATCCGTTTTTTTTAAAAAAGAGCTTGAATAGCAGAAACGGATTTTTGATAATTATTAGGATTGGGATTCAATTTCAAGGCACGATAAAAAAACGAATTTATAGCAGCCAAACGATAACGTTTGGGAGGATAGGCAGAATTAGGGATATAAATGCCAGTATTTGTTTCTTTGTGGTGCCAAGCGATATCGAAGACATTCTCACTTTTGGAAACTTTGCTGTCTTAAAACACAAGAGTTTCATTGACTTCTCGCTCCATAGTGAATTTGATATCAGGATGAAGGGTATTCAGAAAGTCATGAAAGGCGGAAGCATCGGAGCTTTTGTCAAAAATGCGAAATGTGTCATCAAACGTAACACTTTAATAGACAGGGAGAGAACTGTTGAAATTTTTCTTGCGAGTTCATATCATATCAATGGCAAAGGAGGCCATAGTTGGGGCAAGACAGGATCCCATAGACATTCCATCGGTTTGCACAAGTAACTTGTCATTGAATGAGTAGAGGATGTTCGTGCAGGCTAACCTCAAAAGTTCACGAAGGGCCTGCTTTCTGATAGCTGCTTTCTGGAGCTGATACTTATTGATGGTGTAAAGAACATGATCAATTGTATCCTCAATAGGAATACTCGTGAAACGATTTTTCACATCGTAGCTAATAAGTTGTGTATTCTCTGAGCTTAATCCATTCAGAGAATCCACAAACTCGAAAGTATCTTTGACAGTATGCGTTTTTGGAATGAGAGGTTTGAGAATATTGTCCAACCACTTGGCTAATTTGGAAGGATACGAATTGATCATGTTCAAGATCAGACGATAAGGAGGGTCTTCTTTGTTTTTGTGGATTTTAGGAAGCCCGCAAAGTCTCGCCGGTTGAGAACCAACCGGTTTGACAGTCTTAAAGATAGCATCAGAAATTAGGCCCCTCGTTTTCATCTGAGTCAGCTTGCGACTCACCATATCACCATATTTCACATGTATATACAATGTACTGTATGTACATCATGGTGGTCAACTAATTATTACTTTCACTTCAAAACGTTTGATATGTCGTTTTACTGAGAAAGGTCTCAATGATATTTTTATTTTCAGAGCGACCTGTGCAACATTCTTGGAATTCATTAACAATATACTCTGATAATTATAAGTCGCTTTGTACAATTGAGCTTAGATATCCGTATGCACCATTTGCCTTCGGTTTTCAATTATAGAGAAAACATGTTTAACTCTCCTACAATAATGATAATAAAGACGTATATTTTGAAGTAAACGCCCCAATAATGGAAGTCGTGGAGCGGACAACACAAAGATAAATGTTACAAAAGAAATGAAGAATTGATAGAAATATATCATAAGCATGTAAATATATCTAATATAAATAAATAAATCTTAAACTTTCCATAATGACTTACCATGAAATTGCGTCATTTACTGACTTCTATTCCCGTATGTCTTACAGCTATTGTGAAGAGATTCCCCTTGGGCTCAGTCATTCCATTTATAGGTATATTCTTATAATAGATTTTATAGATTGTTTCCTCGACATTGATGTAGTAAAAGTTCCTCGAAGCATCACCTATTCAACGATGGCAGACGATGAGGACGACTTCAGCGACTGGGATTAGTTTGAGTCTCAAGTAGATAACTTGATTATGAAATTTCTCCGCAAATTTATTAAGTAATGGTGCTCAAGTGACACGCCTACGGTCATGTGAGACTATTGATGCATCATCGATGCAAATAGAGCTAAGTGCTGGGGACGAAGCACCAAACACCGTGAGTGCATAAATCGTCAGAGAGAGAATCAACGCAATGTATTATTTGCAAAGTCGGTGCAAAGAAGATGAGGAATCATTTGAGCGCATACTGCATTCACAGTATGCGCTCAGTTATTCTGACAGGAAGCTGATATTATCATATAATCGCACACGTGATTCTCGAAAAGTGTTTTACTGTTCCCAGTGTAATTTACGCTGTACTAATCCTGTAAAACATATTCAAAGTCAGTGTCTTGTTCACTGAACTTTGTCATGCTATTTGATGCATAAATGTTTAGAAAAAATAATGATTTGTTCAATAAAATATGTAATACTGACTTCATTTAAATCTTTACGTGACTATTTCTATGCAGATTATAAAACTCATATTATGCAAAATGAAACTTCCGAGGGAGCATGTTAATTCGATAGAACGGTAATTTAATTTTAGTGCTGTCTAAGAAGTCATGATAACAGATAAAATACGCTACTTTTAATTTCAAATATATTCTATTTAAAAGCGATCGATAGTTTACATGTATGTTATATCGTCTTGTTGGCTGGAGAAATACATAGTCTACTATTTTATAAGTTGAACTGGATTTCAAAAATTGCCCTCAATGTATGGAATTTGGATTAATTTCACAGTAAGTACACGAAGCGCCCTAATTCAAATATTTGAAACTTGAATACTTTATTGCCATTGATATAGGTTGCAATACACATGTATAATGCCTCAGTATTATTAGTCGAATTTGGTCAGGCCTCACCAATCGTTCTTTTTTCAACTTTTGTGCAGAGCGCCCGAGTTATTGCTTTTTTGTGCCAAGCGCCCAACTTTTCAACTATCGCGTGTACCAAAGGCTCGTATTATTATAAAAGTGTTAATTGATCAAGAAATAATGTTCAATGATGGACCGACCAATAGAGTTTGAACGAAGTATACCGAAAGAATTTCGTTGCACTATAACCGATTTTTAATTTGTATTATTGAAAATGCGATTTAATCCATTGATTTGACATATGTTGTGCGAGTGAATCAAGTCTCACGTACAAATGATCTGAGATCTTGCATTTTTGAATTGAGAAGTTGTATTAATGAAACGGAAAAAGTTTTTGAATATGTCACACAGCTCAAATAGATGCATCACCTGACGGGCAAAGAATCGAGATCCAGCATCAAATTTAATTCTGAAGACGGTCTGTATTCAGATGTATCAGATACTGATGTGAGTTCTGAACTGTTTGATGGCCGACATTCGCTTCTTCGTTTTGCTTGAATTGCCAATAAAAGCTTCAGTTTCTTTAGCAAATGTGATTGAAGTTTAACCATGTTTTCCTTTGGATAAGACCATATGATGATTCTATCCCGGTTAAGAAAAATGCGCAGATCAGCCGCTAACATCCTAGCACCTTTAAATGTACTTGGAGGTACAAACTTCTGATCGAGTAAAATGTACATTCGCTGAAAACAGTTTTTGTTGAGACTTAATTTCAATGCATCTTCATACAAAGATGGCTGTTGGTTAAATGCTGACTTCTCCAAAAGTACAAGAGTAACCGATGAGTCGCTTATATCTTTTGAGAGACTGTTACCGATATCTTCACCAATTTCGCCTTCCCATATATTTTTCACTTTTATATCAGGTAATTTTTGCTCTAAAAAGTGTCTTACATTTTCAGCTATTTCAGCTCTTTCATGTCCATGAATAAGCATTATGTTCGAATTTGAACTGCTTTGTTTTTTCATTGATGAGCTTTTGCAATATTGAATTACGTAGCGACGCAGTTCATACTCCCAGCGGTATGTAACACAAATCATTGCTATGATAACAATGATAATCACAGTGAAACTAATCGCTATCAGCTCGATAGTGCGATCTTTTCGTATAAAGCAAACGCGAAATTCTTTTGCTTCCATCCGTGGTGTATCCTCATCCAATGTGAAATTGCATGAAAAAATCATGGACTTATCCAAATATTTAATTCGTATGTGAGTTTCAAATTCATTGCTTGAGGCATTTCCTGAAAATGAGAACAGTCCATAATCTTGATGAAATTGTTTATCATTTCGAATATAATCGTAGAATTTGCTTTTATTCAATGTAGGTAGAAACTCTTGTATGGAAGGACATGATACTCCAATCAATGCACTGTTAAAGTTTTGCGCTTTCGATATTTTTCCTTTGCAAGAGAAATGGAAATCATGATTATGTGAAGCACATTTTTGTTGAATGCAGCTGGTAAATAGTGGCTTCGATGCATTGATATTTTTTCTATCCATTATCAGTTCTGTGATTGAGATGACGTCCTTATAACGATTTGAACTTGCTATACATTTATAATATCCTTCTAAGTTACCAGTCATGCGAAAGCTAAATGGATTGCCATTTTTCAAGACTATTCCAACAGGCAAAGCTCCATAATCTCCATCCTTTGTTTTTGAAAATGTCCAATTATATCGATCAACACAAAATGAATAAAAGCCATCGAATTCCACCAATTGATTTGGAAATCGTATTTCAGAAAACGGCTTAGAATTTCCAACCGTCATGTTAAATATCTTCACACCATTTGGAACAATTACGCCATTTGAGGTATTACTTATCTTGCAAGTATAAATACCTTCATTTATCTGCCGATTGACAAAGCATCTCGGCAGAGCTAAGAAACTCCATTCATCTTTCGAGAAGACACAAGTGTTAGCCGGTAATGTGGAACTGTTTTGAAATGTCCATATGACAGTCGTACCGGATCTATGCTGACAAGGAATGCAGGTTTTCGTCCTCCAATTTGAATCTGAATCGAAAGTGCATATTATATTCCTGCATTTATCTTCAGACACATCACAGCGCTTTGTGCTATCTCCATCAGTCCGACAGAAGACAGCATCGACAGATTGAACCAACAAGTTTACCAGACCCAAGACACAGAAAATGCGTGGAACTGTATGCATTGTGTTTCGCTTGTCGTGCATAGGCATCGTATAACAATGATGTGATGAATTCGGATGTGATGCTAACTATACGAAATAGTTCCATTCCGGAACCTTATCTGTATGTCAGCAGCTATGTCATGTGTACTGTGTATGCGTATGAAAGTTGCCTTGTAACGTAGCAGATAATTTTAGCAACATACATGATTTGATAAACCATCTCATTCAACTGATAAACTATGATGTCGACATGAATTGCATCATACTTATATGAAGAAGCATCTACTCGATTTTGTAGTTTCTCGCTTTGAGTTTAGTTCCGAATGTTACAAATGCCAGTAAATGTTAGCGAGACCCAATGCTCGTTTTCACGTTTGATGTAAATTTCGCAGTCAGATTCAAAGATCTGTCTCTTTCTCCACCCATTTTTCAAAAATTGTCTATTGTCGGTTAAATTGACCAATCGATATAACGATGAGAGCATTTGCATCCATAATTTAAAAAATCTCATGCTTATTGAACATACATGTACAGTATACTTTGCGAATTATAGGCGATTCTGTGACATACAGGGGCTATCAAAAATTGATTGTATTGCAATTATTTGATTTCTGCCATGAAAAATTGTAATTAATTGATTGGTGTCATCCAAAAATGTCAGTTAATGGATTGGTACCATCGAACAACTGCAACAAATTGATTGACTTGTGCTGTGATTGGAAAAGTAATCAATTGGCTGATTTACTTGCAATGTCTTCACCATCGTAGGAAAAACATGCATAACGTATTTAGCATCTCTATATCACAACATTTCTATGATAACTTTCGAAACTCTATTTTGTTATGTTATACGTACGTGTGGTTTTTCATTCTCATAATTGATTATCACCATAATTATACATGAACTAAAATTTGTCGTGAAATTTATCAATGATCATATCCATTAAGGAAAGTTATGTGTATTCAATGGAATGGGTCTGCTCAAGTCAGTATAGGCTAATATGATTGCCTTGACAAGCCAGAAACGGCTGAAATCGATCGGCAGGTGATAAAAGTTGCTTTTTCTTTTGTAGTATTACTCGTATTTACATATATATATAAACATCTTTGGCAATGTTGCATGTGGGCATCGGCATCTTCACTTGTGAAATTTAATTCACTCCTCTTCTCCTGTCTTATGATAGCCTATTATGCTTGCTCCTTGATACGAGAACATTTTGTGAGTGTATTTATGAGTGTATGAACTAATGCATTTATTGCGAAAATGTTTATAAGTCAATAAGTAATCAGTATCGGGTGACAACTCCACGAGCTGCGATCACTGCTGAGATGCGATCATTCATACTCTTTATCAATGAGTCGTTAAAAGATTGTGGAATCAATTGCTATTTTTCAAGGAGCCACTGTTTCAGTTCTTTTATTGTATTTAGGGGAGTGGAACGACAATTGATTTTCCTACCGAGGAAATCCCGGGACATGCTCTATGGGATGCAAATCAGGACTGCGGGAGGGCCAGGGCAGTGATCATATTTCACGCTGTTCCTTAAAAAATGTTACTGCACTCGCTGTATGAGCTGGTGCACTATCATCCTGAAAGATGAAATTACGCAAGCGTCGAATTACACATTTGCCTCCCTAGACACAGAAGCTCTTTCGTAGACGATAATTTGTGAATTCCAGCCAGTCTGAATAGATGTCGTCGATTGCTTCGAGATGTGATCCGTGAATTCTTTTCGTGATTCTTTTCCGCTCTGATCGAATACCATTTTTGTATTTCCTAATTGCACTCGCTAGACGAGCCTTCGACAACCCCGACCATCGGCTGCATGAAACAATCTCCGAGAAGACACCCAATGGTCGACTTCGGTCACAGCACCCTTTCAGCGACCTAGCCCGGCAACTGCAGGTGACTGACCCTCTACTGAGTCTCACTAGCTGGTCCATCAATAACTGGCGCAATCAGTGGAGTCACCATCCGCCTTCGAGGCTGCACGACTTCATCCCAGAGCCGGATACTACCATCTAGGGGAAAAACTTGCCGCGGGAGGCCTGGGTGCGACTTAATCGTCTCCGGACCGAGGTCGGCCGATTCGGCAGCACTCTACACCGCTGGGGACTGCGCGACACCGCTTCCTGTGTCTGTGGGACAAACGAGCAGACCCCGAACGACCTTATTTCGGTCTGTTCTCGCCACCGCGCCCCAAACGGTAGGGACAGACTAAGAATACTTGACAATTCAACAACGAACTGGCTACGCATCTCTAAGCATCTGACTATGCTGTCACACGAGAAGAAGATTTCCTAATACCAAATTCTCTTTGCTAACACCAGAGAGTCTGTCTGGAAATGTGCAGCTTAGTACACACTTCTTCACTGACTCGACAGATTTTCTCTTTAGCAACAACTAAAATGCGTCTATATTTGTTTCTTTTGCAGCTAGCCTTACCAAACGTAGTACACATATTGTTGATGGTGTGTTTTAATAACTCCACACAATCAATCTAACATCTGTGCTGTTTATGACATAGGCATCGGCGCTCATAGTTGGCGATTTTCCTTCAAAAATTGCGGAAATCGCAAACTTTGAAGCTGAAGACCAAAAAAGGCCCACCTCAAACTTCAATGAAAGTTTTATGGTATCATTTATACATACAAGCCAAATTAGTAACAAGAGATTAGCGTGTTCTTTACTTCCTTTGGGAAATAGGGACAAGAAAAGACATTTTTCAAAATTTTACTTTTTTCTTGCTACTTATAAATCAGTAATCCGCGAATGATCATTCTATGCGCCCTTCTTATGCCTGTTTTGCTACATGGAATGAAAATATTTCACACCAATTGGCTTCTTCATGATTCGTTCAGTTGGATTGCACAGTGTTTGAGAATAAAACAAATAAAACTGTTCATTTCCCAGTAATTGTAGGCCTACATGGCTAACAGCAACTCCGTTTACGGACTGCATTCTTACTGTATGCCTTCTGTTCTCAAATAACGACGACGGTCTTCTTATTGAATAATTTATAAGATCAGAGGTAATTCCGTGGGAATCCTACAGCTCTGTGTCTGTCACAACTTAGGAGCTCAATCCTCAGTGACAGAATAAACTATTTTTCGTTCCAGATCTTCTGCAGAGGAATCATGTCATTGACTCCTTGTGATGGGGCTGACAACTTTCTGATGACCTTTACTTGATTAAACGAAGGCTCTCACAGTTCAGAAACTGTAGAAATGGATGAAACAAAAAACATACAGAAGTGAATGAAATTAACAATACATGGCAGTTTACCAATGTCATTAGTGCTGACTGAGGCACACGTCCCAGTATGTAAGACGCCAGAGGCGGAGCTAGTCAGCACGTCTCTGATGATGTGGAGTTAGCCTTTTGTTGACATGGTTGTCTTCAACAAGTACAAGCGGAGCATGGGTGGGCGGTTGTTAAGTTGGTACTTGGTGTATTAGGCTAGATAGCTGCTACTCCGGACCGATTATTCCGCACTTTCGGGTGTATTTTCCTTATTTCCTGTCATCGCTTTTGGGGTGTCAATTGACCAGTTTACAGGATTGCAGTGCCCAATTGATAAACTTCTATCTCAACTTAGGCTTACGTGCATTTCTCCGTTGACAGGCTGATGTGTAATATAGAAATTTACATATACACTCGTATTTTCAGCTTGTGCTATGAGACTGGTTGTGACACATAAGAATTTGATTTTCGGATTCAGTGATTCAAGATCTACACTTCCATGATGACAAACCTTTTGTGCTCGAATTTAGGGAGAAAATGTTGGTAGCTCCCAGTTTAATTGCTGTAAATGCAATATCTGAATTGATGCAAGTGTATAGTGACGTCACATCGAATGAAACAAGACTTTTTCATCCGATACCCGATCTGGCAATTAAGTTAGAAAATGGAAAGTGTCCTTAACAAAACTTAAAAACCAACGGTTTCAAAAGCCCATCCAAAAAGTAGCTTAAATGGCTTGTAGGGGCATTGCGGCTGGATATACTCGTAATAGGTGGAAATTTCAAATTATCCGGAAAGTCAACCATCAGATAACCTAATTATAATATTAATCTATAATTTTTTTCTGACAACATATCTACCAGTTTATAGATTTTCGGTATGTGATATATGAAAGGAGTAGTGGCATTGTTGGCGTGAAAGTGCTATAGTCTGAACGCGAGGATAGAATCCTAAGAGAAGATGTTGCAATTCCTCTTAACAAAGAAGATCAGAAGGGATACATCGAACATAACCCTGTGTTCTCGAGGATCATCTCAGTAAAAACCGGAAAGTCATTCAGGTTTATGCACCCGACTCTAGGCACGACGACAAGGAAATAGAAAATTTCCATGAATCTCTAGCAGATGAAATGGAAATAACAAAATCGAGGGATCTGCTTTCATCGAAGGAGACTTCAACAGTAAAGTTGGATCAAACAATGGCGGCTACGAAGATGTCATGGGAATCCACGGAGTTGGCGAAAGAAACGAAAGATGTGAAAGATTATTAAATTTCTGGACAGAAGTGTGTGATGAATACGTTTTTCAGGCATGCATAAAGACACAAATTTACCTGGAATCACCCTGATGGTAGACACAGCAGCTGTATCGACTACGTCCTAACTGGGAAGAGATGGGCAACAGCTGTGCAGGATGTGACGGTGAAAAGAAGACCTGATTTCGGAAGCGACCACGAGCTGGTTCTTGCCATCATGAAGATCAAATTCAGAGTAGCAGGAGCTCCGGGTAAAAGAAAGATAAGGTTCAACGTAAAAAACTGAACGATTCGAGTGTGAGACAAGCCTTTGAGACGAAAGTGCGACAGAGCTTTAAAGACCAAATGATTATCAACGCCACTGCAGAATTGCGTTGGACAAAAGAAGGCAGATGTTATGCGCCAGACGTTTCGCGTACCAGCCGCTTTCTCAATGGCAAAAATCTATTAAAATTTTACAAATCGAGTATATATAAGAATTGCTAAAAGCATGATGCCAGTTCGTTCATTTGTGCAATCAATTGCGATTCGCCGATGCTGGTTTTGACAGGGCAATCTAAAATTCGCAGTATGCTGACGTCAAAGTCTTCAATATTGTTCGCGGCACATTTCAAGCAGTGATCAGCCAAGGCACTTGCTGTGTCTCCATTCACGATTCCATTGAGATATGGTTTAGAGGTCGTTAAGGAGTTTTGCATAAACCAATGGGATTTAATTGATAATTTAAATGTAACCGTTGATGATCTCATGCGTATGCTTAACTTCATATCTCAGAACTACGAAATAGCTTTCAACGAAAAATATATTTACAAAAGAAAGGTTGCCCTATGGGAGCTCAATATGCTCCGGCCTTCGCTATCATCTTCATGCATAGTATTGAAACCAAAGCCTTAGGTATCCTTAAAGATAATTATGATATTGCCCCCACCGTCTATAAACGCTACATTGATGACGTCATCATGGGCCCGTTTAGCTGTAATTTTGATTTCGATGTTATCACCAATGTCTTTAACTCAGTAAATACAGATATTAAGTTTACGATCGATGTCCCTGAGAGTAACTACTTGAACTATCTAGATTTGACAATATGGATAAATATCAAAATTCATTTTTGTCATTATCAAAAAGAAATAGGGTCTGGTTGCACCCTTACTAATGATAGTTGGGTCCCCAATCATGTAAAGAGGAACTTCATTGTCAACACTTTTGACAGCATCGATAAGAGAAGTAGCTCCAACTCTCTTAGCGTCGAAGCTAAAGCCAAAACAAAATCTCGTCTCAAGCGTAATGGTTTTTCAGATAGAGATTTCGTTATTAATAAACGCTCGCGTAAATCAAAAGCTAGTAATGAAAATAAAGTTGTTTTAAATATCGATTTCATTAGTGATAGTTGTTCTCGTAAAATTAAATATCTCATTCGCAAACATAAACTTAACATTAGATTCGTAAATAAAAGTAACAAAAAATTATGTCATTTATTTCGCAGTAAGGATAGAAATAAAAAACACGATAATTGTGTTCTTTGTAGTAAACTACCTAATTATATTAATTGCAATGTTCGTTTTGTAGTTTATCAGTTTATTTGTCATTTTTGTTCTTCTAGTTACATAGGTAAATCTTCACGCCCATTTCGGTTGAGATTTAATGAACATCGCAGAAGCATCGTGAATGGAGACACAGCAAGTGCCTTGGCTGATCACTGCTTGAAATGTGCCGCGAACAATATTGAAGACTTTGACGTCAGCATACTGCGAATTTTAGATTGCCCTGTCAAAACCAGCATCAGCGAATCGCAATTGATTGCATAAATGAACGAACTGGCATCATGCTTTTAGCAATTCTTATATATACTCGATTTGTAAAATTTTAATAGATTTTTGCCATTGAGAAAGCGGCTGGAACGCGAAACGTCTGGCGCATAACATCTGCCTTTTTATTCAAACACTCGCATATTGGAAAAAGTATTGGGGAGAGACTAACGACAAATTATTGTTTTTCTCATATTATGAACCTCCCGACGAAATCCATCAACTATGGACAAAAGAAAGATATCCTTCTTCAGACTGTCAGTGAAACTCTTGGCCGAAAAAGACATGAAGCAACCCTGGATGACAGACGATGTGCTGAAAAGCTGCGATGAAAGGAGAGAATCAAATAGAAAAAATAATATCTTTCCATCAGACGAAAACAAAGAAGAGTACAGGAGAGCTTGCAGGAAGGTGAAAAGGGTGTGTCAAAGAGCAAAACAAAGATGGATTGAGGAAAAGTGTAGAAACTGCGAATCACATTTTCGTCGAGGCAGTTCCCGCCCTCTGTTCAGAACAGTCAAAGACCTCTCTTATTCGAAAGACCTCTCCTTAGTCGAAGTCATCAAGAAGATGAACTCTGAGACTAAGGTGACGGTCAGGAAAGGGAAAATCTCCACATCGAAGAGGAGTCCTCGAGGGCTGTCCACTCTCCCCTCACCTGTTCAGCATATTTTTGGAATATGCAATACGGGAGAGCCTAGTCGAACACGAAGAAGACGGCATAAACATTGGCGGACAGTTCATCAACAACTTGAAATACGCAGACGACATAGTAATCCATGCCAAAACGAGTGATTTACTACAAGCGATGGCCAACGATATATGCAGGACTTGTGCGAAATACAAGCTCAAAATTGATATCCGAAAAACTAAACCGATGGTTTTTAGTATGAGACCGGAGCCCCTACGAATCTCAGTGGGTGTCATACCAGTTGAACAGGTAGATGGTTTCAAGTACCTTAGTGTTCTCTTCACATCGAATGTAGTCTCTTTTCGCACCATCAAGGAACGAGTGGGTATGGGATGCACAGCCTTGGGGAAACTCAGCAAACTATGGAAAGATCGACACATCTCACTGCAACTCAAACTCAGACTTCTAGACAATTGTAATCTGGATTCTAAAACAAACTGATAAAGAAAAACTTCGCGCTTTTGAAATGAGCGTACTCAGAAGAGTCCTAAATATCCGCTAGCAAGACAGAATCAGTAACGATGTCGTCAGGAACATGACAAGTGGCTGGAGAGGTATCATTAACAGGATTGAAGACCAACAAAGAAGATGGTTAGGTGATGTTGAAAGAATGGACGACAACCGCTGGACGAGAATGCTGCTCCATGAAAGAGTGAACGGAACTAGCCCGAGAGGTCGACCCCGCTCTCACATGGTGGCAACAGTTTAAATCAGTGAATGGCCAATTATCCGCTGAACAGACAGTGCACCTAGCTAAACATCGTCAGCAGTGGAAAAAATACCGTTCATCCTTGCGGGACCCAACCTGATGTCCTTCAGACGGGAATTAAGTGAAGTACGTAAGTCAAGAGGCATTGAATTTCCATATTAATTCACTCTTTTTTGTAATCGTTAACATACGGCTGTATTTTTTGAAAAGGGCTTTAAGTTTATTTATTGTTTTCAATAAATAATATTTTTCCACCAGCTCATACGTTTGCTGATCATAAAAATGCTCTGCAAGCATGAAATTCTTGTATATCACGTAACTTAATATTACGAAAGAACCACGTTTGTCGGCATTTATTATGTGCAAATCTTCATTTTTCTTCAGTAAGTCTGAGGCCTTTATTTCCTCTGGCTGTAAATTGGTGGTTCACTCTCACTCCATATTCGATCAGCTTTAATTGTAATTGTTTCTATGCAGTTCATAATCAGTTTGAATCAGTTTGCTGGATTGATAATAGTATGACGCTATATCTCTATTTAGATCATGTCATAGTATTCCAGATGTCATTTCTCTTTTTGAATTTAGAATTTTCGACCTTTACTTCCACAGATTTTGTCTCTTGAAAATGGTCAGTGTAATGTCCGAAACGTTGAGCCTTTGTTTTTTAAAGAAATGGCATTCCAAAATTGCATTAAATTACTCAACAATCGAAGGAAAAGAAATTTATAGAAAAACAGAAAAGTCCCTTCAAGAATGCAATAAATTACAGAACGGTAACCGCTTCAGTGATTATTGCAAAAATAATATACTGCTACCCAAGTACACGCATATATATGCACATATAGAGGGTTATAAAATACATAAACTTATATTTATGCATATACATTTTTTTATTTATTTATACGGCTTTTTTCTTCAGTAGACGCGGCTGCTATTCGAAGCTACATGTATGAATCTAGGCAACTAGATTGTGCATTCATCTGTAGGTAACACTCAGTGCATGAGCTTTTCACACAAAGCAGCACCTTCATTGCAACTATGCTTCTATGTTTGATAATGAAACCCTAACCTCGCCGATCTTGCTCTTTTGCTTTCAACTTTAAGGGATGAGGTAACTAGGTAGCCATTTACTCTTGGATTGTGTTATCACATTGATTTGTAACATCGATTATCTCCAATTCGCGACAAAATAGTGTGCAAGTGCCCTTGTCATGGCGGTCATTCTGGAATTTTGTGTGTGAATCAATACTTGGACATTTCTAATTTCCATCTTATCTAAATAATCATCCAACGAGTCATTCATTTATTTGTTGATTGAATAGGATTATGAATGATTGTAACTATTTTCAATAAATGTGACTTTTTGCGATCTTGTATGCAATTGGATGTACAATATAGCAATTCTGATGATGAAGGATTTCTGGCGCAATAAAAAATTACATACATGCCAACTTATCCTTAATATTATTCCTTAATTATTGCTCTCTATCTAAACCTGATTCCATGTTTCAGCCTTTTTAACAAAAAGTTTATTTTTCAGTTTATATTAATATTTCAGACAATGTTCCACTGCGAAATGACAAATATCACGCATATGCATATTTCCATATAAGCAGTTTACTTAAATTCGTTTAGTGATATCCCATATTTCATTTATTCGGCATGCCACATGTTGTTTGCAACCCAATAAATGAGTAGTTTGTTTAACATTGAAATTTAAAATGTTCTAACACGTTGAAATGTGAGACTTAATACTAGTATTTTTTATAGATGACATTTTCCATAGAGTGTAAAATTAAATGTAAAGTGTCCTATAAGTCCCTGTGATATAACGCACTCTAATAAAGCTCATGAATGAATGAATGAGTGACATTTTCTTTCTAGACTCGATAACTCAATTGCAACGACATAATAGTTTCGATACTTCTATTCTTCCCCCCCCCCCACATTTCTGTTGTTGACATCCGGGAGTGTTGCATCGCTAACGATCTTCTCTTGCTCCTAAGGGCAGTCTCACTGCGCAAAAGCACTGAGTTTGTAATATTCCTCCTATCTGACTTGTAGAACATTTACAACCTCAGAAATAGACAACTGCCCATCATTTGTCTGTAGACAACAATCCCACGAAGTTCATGATCACAGCTGTACCTTGAATGCTAACTGAGTATCCAAGGGACCAATCCTTCATCTCAGGGTTCAAGTAGGACTTCTCAGTGGTGTTGTACTGTCACCTAGTGACAGATGACGTCTATTCTAAATCCAATGTGACTATGTTTGATGAAATTTGATGAATTTGGAAAAGTTAGAAAATGTGGAGGGGGGAAAGAATAGAAGTAGCATCATAGTTTCTTCAACAGTTTAATAATCAGCAAACTAAAAGTATAATAAATGGAAGATTTTCCTTATGTGTTGACTCTGTTTAAGCTATTTAAGCAAAGTGATTAATAAATGTGATGTTCGCTTACCTTTTATTCATTTCAAAAATTAAGATGGATGGATCCATAGCATTATCCATCCAACTTAATTTTTGGTCTCATTACTCTTCCTGCTGCTGCGTGTCGCATGTAATGCAATCTAAATAGCTAATTTGAGTTTGCGTTTCACGAACATGCCTTTTTGTGCTTGGAATTTCTTGAATCCTAGCTATGATGACGAGATTTGAAATATTTCGTAATTTTTAGATGTCTACATTTCGGATGATGATTCATCTGAAATGCTGACTGTCTACGAAAGAGCATCTGTACTGATGATGTCTGATAAGCATTAGCAGTTGTTATAAGGCAAATATTGTTGTCATCTCATAGTAATACTACGGATATAGATATACTTCTTTTATAAATATTTTCATAAATATTTCGACCATCTGAAGTGGCTGTCATCAGAATCGTACTAAATCATAGGCATTGACTGAGCTACACAAAATTCAACGTGCACAGATAGCTGATTAAGACACTCTCTTATCTTAACACTTATCTTACGGAATAAAATCGAAAATCACTTGCACTCTAGTATTTTTGCTGAAAAGATATACCTGTACAGATAAACTAATCAAGTGACTTAAGTGGAACTGAGTCACTTTAGCCGTTAAGAGATGGTGGGCGTAGTTTAATGAGTAATATTTCATACATTAAAAAATCGCATCAGTTTAGGCACTTTTTCAAAACTGGGAAATTTGAGTCGGATGTTCTTGTCCGCATGTTGTTGTTTATGTCCCCCAATAGACGATGAAAGCTGTTCTCATGAAGGTGTTCTTCCTTTCGCTCAAATAAATGACGCGATGTGAAGCCGATATAACTTGCCTCGCAAAAGTTGCATTGAAATTCATAGGCCACATCGTCACAATTTATCAGAGGAGGTTTTGGAAAATAATTTTGTTTTTTGACTTCTGAATATTGGTACAATGCTAACTAATTTGTCTGTTCAACAAATTCAATTTTTTGCGCATAAAAGTTCATGCCTCTTCATATTTGAAAGGTAGGATCAGGGTTGCTACTTGGTCTGGATTTACTGACTGTTAGTTGCTAATACATGGGTTGTAGATAGAAGGATATGATAGCTCAGCACTGCGGTATATTGTAGGCCCCACAGGGACCTGAAACCAATAACAATATACTTAACAAAATGCCTACAATAAATTTATACATAAAAGGTAATCAAACATGTATACAAAACTGTGGATGACATAGATATAACACAGACTAGTCGGTAAAGTCTGTAAATGCTCTGTATTTTTCACCGAGGTCTGTATTTTTTAATCAACCTTTGATTTCAGTTAGTAAGAAAATGTAGCAAGTATAATACAGACTTGTTAGTGGTAATTTTATGAGTTATGGAACCAAATTATTCATTGTATCAGACCATGTTGACAATCCAATGTAATCGCTCTAAAGTGGTTAATTATCAGACTCAAAGTGAGCAACCGTAAACTGCTATGCGTAATTTTATTATGGCGCATTATTTATACATTACATTATTTTTTATGCTTATATTGTCAATTTTTATTACATTATTGTTTCGTCTTTGGTTTTCAAATTTTGAACATTGGTCAAAACCATGGACGTCTAGATAATCTAAAATCTCAGATCTGTAATTTACTCAGGACGCCGAACTATGCAATTCGTGCAAATGTTTTTAGAGGCTGAAGGTTTGGAAGGTGAATATTATGGGTTTATTTTGAATTTATATTATATTTAGTTACCATTATTAGTTACCATCGACCGATAGAAGGCGCAGGACGCTGAAGGCCCGTCTGAAGCGTGTTTTTACTTTTTCACTTAAAATTATAAACCTCGACCAAACTTTGAGGAGTTTTGCTGATGCGACTTGTGGGATTATATTTATATATATATTTTTTGGGACGATGATTCATTATTGAAGATCTCATGTTGTACTTGATCATCTTGCAGAGAAGAGATGGCAAAGAAAATTAAAGAGCAATTAACTTTGATATTAAATCAATCATTACACTACATGTATTGTCAAGCATGTTTTGATTACATCGCGATTTGCAGTTGCATTATCTGAGACTAAAGCCATCACTCTTCCACCACATTCATTTTCAATACCCAATGCAAGATCAGTTCCTGACGTAGATATTCCCCTGTTGAAGTATAAATAGATATAAAACAGAGGAGAAAACATTCCCGGGACATCGTCTCTTTTATTTCACATGATTGCTAAAATAGTTCGCGTATACTTCTCGCTATGGTCAGCAGCCTAGATCAAGTTTCCACCACGAAAGCGGCATGAAAGATCGATATGAAATTCATTGAATGATGAGGAACAGGATCTCTACACTCTGGTGAATTTTTCAAAACCTCACAGTCGATCGGGCATCGCTATCACTTCCAGTGGATCCAAATCATCCAACCCTCCTTCGGATTGTGTCAGGATGAGGCAAACACAAAATGTTTCTTAGACCAGATATGGACTAGAACATGCATTTCCATTTCTCAAATAATATGGGAAGCAATCTTCATTGTTATAGATGCTGTAGGGCCTATATCTGTTTCCATCTGTTTTCGGGCAAATAAATGAATAAATGAATCCTGTTCATACACGGAAGCACTTTAGGCATGGAGTCTCCCTTCCATATGGTCGAGTTGTCAACCATCCCACTCAGCATTGTTTTGCTTGTTCAAATAAAAAATTAAACTTTCTTTTTTCTTCACTATATATTTGAAGCGCTGCGATTATTTTGTAATACACTGATCATTTCTGTTACTTCAGCACAATCGCACAGTACTTTGTTTTTGGTTTTATGAGACAATGGCTTTCAGAAACCAGCGCTCGAACCTCCATTAATATCCAAGTAAACTCCAAATGTTCACGGGGTTTCGAGCGTGTGGCTTTGCCTTTATAGTCGGAGAAATGTCAATTATATAATCTGCATCATATTTTCCAGCAAAATGTTTGACTCTCACCGAGTTGCTTCTGCATGATATGAAAATACCATTATCGGAAGTAAGACTAGAAGTAACCTTTCTACGATGTTGGTAGGTAATCTTTCCCTTCAAGTGCCCCTAGCTTGTCAGGAATCTGCTACGGGACTCACTGGATGCGTTACAGTTTGGTGAAGCAAAGATGGCGCAAAATAAGGAAGCAAAGACTGCGGCTGAATTGGTCGTGAGAATCTTTTGATTTTCACAAAGGATGAATCAGATGGCCAGTATTTTGAGCAGATGAAACGCTGTTCATGAAGATTTACATGAACAATATTAAGTAAAGAATTCAGCCACTTCTGCTCTTCATCGTGTGGTCTTTTGGGAAGTAGTAGACTGAGACTTCTTCAGATTCGCTGTTTTGCAGTTACAAAGAAGCGGGTTACTCTAAGATTCCTAGCCAAGTTACTGACAATTCAAAATGTTTTCGTGATTAAATACACTATATCATGGACTCCTAGATATATAGCCAACTCTACTGACGTCATGTCATTCTTCTTTGAAGAGTTTCCAAACCATATAATCTACTACACCTTCACATGATTTCTATGATGTGTGATTTTGGAGTAGATTATATGGATAGGAAATTTACATAGGGGTCATATAACCTCCTGAAAAATAGAATATAGAAGATATCTATTTGTAATTTGTTGATTACGTAGTGGTTTGGATGGATCAAGGAAGTCTAGAAAACTATGCAGGTCCAGAAATCCTCAGATGGATGCGAACATAGATTTCTAAGTTGTATCGTTGGCTATATAATGTTAAGCTGCTGATTTTCGGATTTCAATGGTATCAGAATTCACTCGTCCTTCGGACTCGTGGATTCTGACCATTGAATATCCTCAAATCAGTAGCTTATCATATACATAACACCTGGACTGTCAGCCAAAGCAAAATTCAAAATTTTTGCTTATATCAGAGTCCAACATTCATGTTTATCAGCTGCTTCGTTACAAAATCTGATGACAAAAAGTGAGAGTGGTAAAAGTAAATACTGCGCTCATGATTGCAACAGTTGACATGAATAATATGCAAAGACCAAAGAGATCATGAAAAAGTGGTTTGAAAGAATCTCTAAAGGAATCCATTCCGACAAGACATCCCAGAACAATGTCGTCTATTCTGAACATGTCAATCAATGCAGAAATTCCATACAAAAGGAAAAGAAAACAATGAGCTACTAGCTTATTTTTATGATACATTTTTCGAAATCGAGATGAAGTGCGGTTCGCACATTTGACCCAATGCTCCAACGCTTATCAAAGGAAAATGGAATTATGAAGCATGAAACAGTCATTTGAAATTACTCTAGAGGATAAATTGAAGAGCGATGAAGGGATACCAGCCGGATATATTATCTTTAGAAGGAAGGAAGAGACTCATATATAGTCCATTATTTGTCACAAAGAATACAATTGACAATATCATTGAAAATAGTTCATGCACAAATATTTGTGAAGGTAAGAAAAAGCGTTAATAAAACGCTCAGATAATAATCTTGAATTATGCCTGTTTTAAAAGTGGAGATATAGCAAATGTCATAAACTTTTGAATCTGAACTTATGATATCAGCCTTCTTTCTATTTTGAATCCAATGTGCAGGTTTTTCTGCATCATCAGGTGAATGAGAAAGTCCCTTCTCACTTCGTTCAATTTTACTGCCTATACACTATGCAAAATTATTCGAATACTGGGCATAAGGTTTTACAAATGATAGATGAAATATGCTACAAAAGAGTCAAATATACTGTATGGAATTCATTCAGACAATTAAATTGCAAGAACATGTCCAGTGCAGTGTGTGATCTCTAGCATGATAAAAGTCTACACGATACTGTAGGGAAGTTACAGAATTGTAACATAAAGTTGGATTTAATCGCTTTGATTCTTCTATTCTTTTCAAACCACAATTTCTTGTTTATGATGCGATAGGGATTTATAGACAATCCTATGTGACAAATAAAATGGCTAACATGCAAAGCAAAATCTCACGAGAATGACTATTTTATAGCTTTCAATTTCTATTTGTACATTAGGCCTTGCATTGCCTAGGTGCCATCCGTGATAAACGCTTGGGCGATCATGCTTCTTCACCTTGAACTGAAGATGGCCACAACAGACTCTACTCTCGCATTTGGCCTACATCGCGTAATTTTTCTTAGCCTACTACCACCAAATTTGAATGTTGGGAGAACTGCATGGCTTAACATCTGGCTTAAGAAATTAGAAGTTTGAATGCACGTCATTATATCTAGCCTCGAATATTTACCAAATACACAGCTCAAGTAAGGAAAAATGTATTCTTGATACAGAACATTTCTTATCACTGCCCAAAAATGTAAATTTTACTTATCATGCACTTATCAATTAAAAAAGACGTTAATTGTTTTATAACATAATGCACGAAAGATAATGTACATAATGTACATCTTACATTTTGGCTGACAAACCAGGTGTTATATATCTAGGAGTCCATGACTATATATACAAATTACCATAGAATTTTACTAATAGATTTACAGGTAAGATATCTAGATTCAGAAAATCGGCCTCTAAAACTTTTACCATATTTCCCCTAGTTCGGCGTCCTGAGCTGTCATAGTTATCTAGAAGTCCATGGTCAAAACTGTACATTAAGGAGAGTGGGATATCTCACCAATAAAATAGTGCAACTACAACAGCATCCAATTAGGATAGCATCCGATTAACATAGGATAGTCAGCAATTAAATATCAGTGATAACAGAAACATTTCGATATCATATCTTGACAATTGTGTTTCTCTGACGACCAAATCTCATCGCAGAAAATGAACGAGCATCACGATAACAAACCGGAAGTATTTTATTGTATAAGTCAAATATTACGTCAGATTAAAGGTGTCTCTTTAAGAGCAGCACAACTTAACTAATAAATGATCGAATAATGGAGTAAGGACTATCTTTATAGTACACTCTGGATAAGCGGGATCAGAAACATAATGTGACAATCCCTGGTTAAGCAAGAAAAAATATTGCATGAATTTCATGCGAGTCTATTCTTAGATGCATGAATAACAGTGCGGTAAGAATCATTCGCTGTAAGACTATGTCGATGATGAGTTTGATGTTAAAGAAAGATGGGATATACGCCGCCCTCATGCCTTAAGAAGTGTACCGGTACGCAGTATAGTAAGTCATGTGTTGAAATTGAGAAATAGATTCCTTAAATAAACGTTTGTCTTCCCTCCAACCAGCAACCATGTACAACATACTCATAACAATGTTCTTCTAATTTTAGGTTGGCACATCTAGTCTCATCAAATCATGCATTTGCAGGTGCGATTGCTGATTGATAATGTAAAAATTATGTGTTGATATCAAGGACGTTTCGAGAATATAGTGCTATTGAAAAGATAACGAAAGCATAGCAAATGTCGTGGTTATTTAGACTTAAATGACCCGACAGACCATATTTCTCGTCTTAAGTGGGAAATGAACCGGGAAGAAATCTCCGCTGCGAAGCCACTCCGCTTTTGCTGAGTGTACTAAAAGTTTTTTTCTAAAATACTAAATCTACGGATTCCAGCACGAAAATCATGGTATCATCGCGATAGGCATGCGTACATTGTTCAGAAATGGCTTCAGTGAATTTGAAGTTGGTTTCAGAGATCGATCCCTGATACTTCTATTCTTCCCCCCTCCACATTTTCTAACTTTTCCAAATTCATCAAATTTCATCAAACATAGTCACATTGGATTTAGAATAGACGTCATCTGTCACTAGGTGACAGTACAACACCACTGAGAAGTCCTACTTGAACCCTGAGATGAAGGATTGGTCCCTTGGATACTCAGTTAGCATTCAAGGTACAGCTGTGATCATGAACTTCGTGGGATTGTTGTCTACAGACAAATGATGGGCAGTTGTCTATTTCTGAGGTTGTAAATGTTCTACAAGTCAGATAGGAGGAATATTACAAACTCAGTGCTTTTGCGCAGTGAGACTGCCCTTAGGAGCAAGAGAAGATCGTTAGCGATGCAACACTCCCGGATGTCAACAACAGAAATGTGGGGGGGGGAAGAATGGAAGTACGCGAGCCCATATGACTACGATAACAGAACTTTTAGACCCCCGATACCAGATTCTAGGGTTTTGTCTGAATGGATTGCTTCGGTTTTAAAGGAAGTTGGTGTTGAGGTCACCATGAATTCAAGGACTACTCTGCACTCGCTTCTTGTTAAGAAGAGACCAGTGTGCTACTGTACTAGACTCAGTGTACTGGGTCTATGTTGGTGAGACTGTTCGTCCTGTTGAACAGCGTCGGAAAGAGCATCATGGAGCGGTTCGGGACAATACTTTTTTCTCTCTCCGAGCTGGCTCAACACTTCGTCTTCTCCAGCCATCAGGGGCAACCGCACAGAAACACTGTTAGGCCTACTTTACATTTGCAATCCCTGCAGCTGCAGCAGACGAGCGACACTTCGTCATGTGATTAAAACGCAACATGACATAGGTATGGAACAGAACTGCATGTGCAGCACCTAGCTTGCATTGCGAACAGCAAGTCAGCTGCACTGTCCACATACTGCGTTGACATGATGGACGATAACCTGTTAGGTTACTGAGACAGGATCTGGTATTTAAAATAGAGAAGATGAACCAATCAGATGACCCTTTCATTGCAGCAGGCTGCAAAAAATAGATTTCCACAGAATTGGATTGTTTAAACGTATCACTTTGCTAGAAGTGATGCGATGACACACGTAGGAACTTACTAAGTGGCCAAAAAGAAATTTCTAATACCTTGTAGAGATAGGAAAAATAGTTGTGCGTCGCTTGCGGATTGCTTTGAATTCTTTCAAAATGCTCCGATCGTCACGATTCCTTCAGATTTGAAGAATTCAGATCATTGCGCAAGTTTTCTCAATAATGCTGGGCCCTCCGATCATTATTAAAAAAGCTAGCAGGCGCACGAAAAAAAACGTTCACAAACTTCTCTGTAGAACTTGACATCGACTGTGTCTTTTTGCTGTGTGATACGGTTGATAACAGTCACTGAAACTTCGCATAGTTTGGCGTGTTTGATGTTGAACTGGCTGCTCATTGTTCGATTGCTATGGCATTACATCAGCAGGTTGTGCTACTTCAATAACGCTACATGTTCTAATGCTTCCTTTCTTGTTAAACAGAAGAAGAGACGACCTGTCTAATTCTTTGTAGATTTCGGTCTAATCGGTGAACAGCACCTGAACTGCCACTGCAGCACTGACTTCATATTCTGTGTTTGAAGAAATCACGATAAACGTCATAACGATGTCATTTTCGTCATCTGCTGCACATCACATGAACTGCCAGGGTAAAGCAGGCCTTAGACTAACAAATCTGTCACTAGCAACTCACTATCTACTACTTTCTGTGCGGTGACCCTAGATTGACACAAACAGCATTACTGTGATTGATAGGGAGTCAAGGTGGAGAAAGCGCATTATGAGACTTTATTAGTCCGGCAGTCAGAGAGAGTTTCTGCAGGGAACGAGGCCGAAACTGAGACTTTCACAGAATGTTGTTCACCCTATGCCTACTACGAATCTGCACGTCTGCCGAGTTCTAGTGAGTTCCTCTTCTTGTCTGACAGTATCAAAGAAAAACGATTGTTAATCCAATGGGACGCAGATTGCAGTTTTCAGCTAAAATAAAATTTTTCTATGTTGTCGCTTATTGTGACAAAAACACTATGTCTAGAGCCACAATTTTTGAAATGGAATGTCCTTAGGTCATTTCCTATCATGTTCATGCAACCCTGTCCATGAAGCTAGACATATCCAGATTCGGCAAGCCTTCTAATGTTGGCAAACACAAGCATTTTGAGTAATTTAGCCAACATTTTCGCAAATTCTCACATATATTGTCGATCAGAAACATGATAATAACACATGCACATCATAGGAAATGACCTGAAGATAATCCATGTCAAAAATTGTGGCTCTAGACATAGCATTTTTGTCACAATAAGCGACAACATAGAAAATTTCATTCTAACTAAAAATTGCAATCTGCGTCCCATTGGATTAACTGTTTTTTCTTCGATCATGTCTGACAAGAAGAGGAACTAACTAGAACTCGGAAGACGTGCAGATTCGCAGTAAGCATAGGGTGTACAGTACTCTGTGAAAGTATCAGTTTCGGCCTCGTTCCCTGCAGAAACTCGTTCTGGCATGCCGGACTAAATAGTCACGTCGTTTGGATTCATCTAATCGAGTGAAATGCATTGAGTGAGTCTTGGCAATTTTGACGTTATCCTTTTTTTCTTTGTTTCTGGCTTCCTTACTTTATTTGAGCGCTCAGTTGTGTTTTCTTTCTACATTTCAAGCAATTGAAATATTTAATTTTCATGATTTCTATATCCGAACAGACGAGCCCCATAGTCAATAGGCATTTTCTGCAAGTCTGCCTGCATCAAATATTCATTTGATTCTGAATGTTTTCTGCTTTAAATAGTTCTGCTCGTGCTCTTCCATGTCCATAACTGAGAGGTTCTTATGTTTCAAGCACATCGATTCTTTACAAAGAGATATAAAAACACGTGAAGGTAAGCGGGAGATATCGTCATCAGAAATGGTCGTATATGTTTTACAAGGCAGAAAGTTGTGATTTTCAGCACCTGATCAGCGTGCGCTAATTCATCAACGAAGAGTTGAGGAAAAAGAATAATTTGAGAGAGTTGAGGGACTGAATCTCATTGTTTCATGAACCCATGGAATTTGACATGACTGGATACTGATAGTGATAATTGAAGGAATGGGTTAGCCGACTGATTACGTAATCGATAGGTTGGTTTCGACGGAGGATTGAGATATCGACTTTTTGATGTTTTAGACTTCCCATTGCGATGGGATAATTGTTGATAAGTGTTTTATTCGATATGAATGAAAATCTTACATTTCAGTAAACATGCAGGAGTAGGCTATGATACAGAATTAAATAAAAATTACACAATTTTGCGGAAAAAACAATCACAGTTACATACTGATTTACAGTTTTATTGGCTACATTAGCTCCTCTATAGACAAACTAGATTTGATTATGGCCAGATAGAATTATGGAGGTAGGTACAGACAGGCAAGAAAGCCCGAGAACGATGGGATGACAAATGCAGTGGGACGGAATAATGACCGGTATGTTTCAGTTTTTGAGGAAGCATGTCATGCAAAATGTGTTGTGGAGACGACATGCGATCAAAAATACGTAAGGCACTCTTTCTCGTCGACGAATCAACAGAGAAGTGAATTTTTTGCAATTACAATTGCTACCGCATATTATATAGGTTTGACTGATCAACAATAGTGGATGTCGGTTCAATTGAATCATAGACATTTCAACGGGACAACTCACAGAATTAGACAGGTCGTCTCTTCTTCTGTTTGACAAGAAAGGAAGCATTGGAACATGTAACGTTAATAAAATGGCACTATCTGCTGACATAATACCATGGCAATCGAACCAGCCAGTTCAGCATTAAATACGCCAAATTGTGCGAAGCTTCAGTGTCTGTTATCAACCGGATCACACAGCAAAGAGACACAGTCGATTTCAAGTTCTACAGAGAAGTTTGTGAACGTTTTTTCGTGCGCCTGCTAACTTTTTTAATAATGATCGGAGGACCCAACATTATCGAGAAAACTTGCGCAATGATCTGAATTCTTCAAATCTGAAGGAATCGTGACGATCGGAGCATTTTGAAAGAATTCAAAGTAATCCGCAAGCGACGCACAACTATTTTTCCTATCTCTGCAAGGTATTAAAAATTTCTTTTTGCCCACTTAGTAAGTTCCTGGATGTGCCATTGTTTTGAATCAGTTTGCACTTCTAGCACAGCGATGCGGTTAAACAATCTAATTCTGTGGGACAACTACTTTTCAAGAACCATTTTTGTCACTTCAATAGCATGATGCCGGATGAAATGAAGAAATGACAACTTATAACGCAGTATTGCCGCGTCAAGTGAAAATGACGTTTCAACAGCACTATCTTACATGAGTTGCATTAAACTCAATCTGATCGTGAACAATGATATACCCGCAAGATGTAAAAGGTGAAATCAACTGCCGCCTAGCCGTTACAACAGTATAATGTGAGCCACCAGTCAAAGAATTAGTTAAGCGGACAAGGGGAGTCTGATTAGGGCACATGATCAAGGCAATGACTATGTCGAGCTATCAAGGCAACTCAACATTAATGTAAATTCGACTGATTCAGTCATACGCAGATCAATTGAACCACCCTAGGCAAAACACATGAAGTGAGAAATGAAATGAAATGAGATTATGAAGTGAGAAATGTACTACGAGATATCGTGAAGAACATCCAACGTACACAGTGAATCAAATTAATCAAGAACTACGCGTGCGACTATTGAACAAACCTCATATTCAAAGAACAACTGTGAACTCCACCCTTCTCGGTCAGTTTATGACCGAATGGTCATATGGTCAGTTTATGAAGAAGCTTGAAGCTGTTCCCACCGAAAGGAACAGCGAGACAAGAAAGACGTTGCGGCGAGATTTTGCGAGTTGGCTGTTGAATGATGGAGTACAACGGCAGGAGCTGGTGTACATCAATGAAGCGGGTATCAATCTTTACTGCGCTCGCACCCTTGGTTGCGCTCTTGTCGGGCAACGGGCCGTTCGCGTTGTAAACGGTCGACGTGGGAAAAACCTTACGACCTGCTTCGCTGTTTCCAACAAGCGAGGTCTCCTACATCATGAGTTCATTGATGGAGGTATGAATCGTGTGGCATTTATAAATTTTCTACAGACTGCCTCCTCAATAAGTTTTTAAGAAACTGGATTCATCCTCGACAACGCACAAACTAGGAGAGTCAACTGGAGAATTTCTTCGTGATGCGCAAATGGTTCGCATGCATCCTTCTTATTCACCAATGCTTTACATAGTGGAAAATGCAATCAGCTATGAAGTTCTAGAAGAAGCCTGGCCAAATCTTAGAACAATGGAGTATGACGAAATAATGGGTATTCTGGCTACTCTTGCGGAAAGTCGCAGAAGTGTGATAGAGCAACCAATGGCAGATGCTTGGTTCCGCAGAATACAGAGTTTAATTCCCCGGTGTTTTGAAATGAATGATATTTTCATGTGGATGTAACTGATCCGTACACCTTTGTAATGGAGTTAAGTACACATCTGATATTCGGAATTATTTGATATCGTTTTCCTGATAAATAGCAAAGTATATGGTGTATGGTGTTGGTATATGGCAAACTAGCCTTCAGCATAAGTAAAATCAATTTGAATAAATTTAGAAACGTGCATGTAACGCAGATATATGTCTTAACATCTTAACATTAAAAGTAGTCATCTATCACAAGAAACATGGTACTTTCTGCATTTGAAACGGCAAACTTTTAGTTGAATTGGAATAACGTTGATTTTCTGCATTTTGCGGTGACTATGCTTCACTTGCAACGATAGCGCTTGATCTTGAGGCGAAATTTTCTCTTGAAACGATTTTATTGCTGTTGTAACGACTAGTCAGGTTCTTGACCGAGCATTGGCTATAAAATTAGCTTTCTTGCTCACTCTTTCAATCTGCTTCGTTAATTTACAATTCAAACCAACGGAAAGAGATCCACAATACTCTAAAATTCCTAGAATAAAAGAATAATGCAAAGCTGATAAATAAGATCGCCTAAATTCCGTAAAATAAAAAGGCTTCGAGTATCCTTCTTAGTAATGATGTCAACATAACTACTCCATTTTATTGCCTCATCGTCCATAACATCAAGTAGCTTGATTTCAGATTTTGAATTCCATTCATCAGGAATCACAACAGCAACCCCTGATTTTTTTTAAAAAATTGATTTTGTTTTTAAGTCATTCAGCTTCAAACCGCAACGATCGCACCAAATCTGCACATTGAGATATTCCTCGTTGACAATGTTATTGCAATTACCGTTCTACAAAATGCGGACAATGAGAGCGATGTCGTCAGCAAACTTGACCAATAGGTTTCCTTTGTTCTTTACGGATAGACTTCCCATGTGGACTGCAAATATATATGGTCAGATTGCACGTACATATCTTTGCGGCACACCTGAAGAGGCATGAGAAAAGTTGCTCATTACTTCTGAATTCAGATATGTTTGCTGAAGTCTATTTTGGAAGTATCTGCTAATCCATTTTAAAAATGGAGTAGGGAAATCGACGTCAATTAGCGATTTCGTGATGCATTCACGTCGTACTGAATTGAACGCCTTTTGAATCTCAAAAGATGTTAGTATCACGCCTTGACATTCGTTGGAGTCCATTGATGTTGTCACAAACTCTTCTATTATAAGATGAGCATGGTCGAAACCCAAACTGGAGCGATCCACAAATTTCGAGTAGCTTGTCTTTGACAAAATTGAGAGCACAACGCCCAAGTACCTTGGATAATATCGGCAGCAGAAAAATAGGTCGTAGTTTTAATCAATATTCGAAATGTTATCTTTAAGCAGAGGAAGGACGTTTGCTGTTTTCCATCTTGAAGGAACGATGCTTCTTTGGACAGATAATGAAAAAATGTGAGATATAGGCTCAGAAAGAACAGATGCAACCGAAGAGTAGTTGCGGAGTAAAGTCATCACCACCAGCGCAGCTTTTGACTGATCCAGATTAGGAAGATGTCTGAAGACAGTGCACGGACTCACGTCAATATTCCAATACTTGTCATTGTCAGGTACTGTAGAGATGATACTTGACCAATTCGGTGATTCGACAAATTGGTCACGAAAAAATGGTTTATTTCTTCTGCAGCAACAGAGGGGCTAATGAAGGCATTGACAATGTTAGAGTTTTTGTTTGATGTTTATTGACAATTGCTGAATAATATCCGCATAATTAGTACTTTTATGCACAAATGTCTCGTTTCAACTCTTGCTAGACTAATATCTTGTAGACATAGCTGAGGAATCGATATAATAGACAAAAACATGGTGTGTTCTTCGTATTGGTGTGCACAAAAAAAGTAGTGAAAGATATGCTCGGTACCTAATCAGTTAGACTATGTACCTTTGATGCTCAATATTTAGTTTGATGTTAACATTCGTGCGGGATTAGATTTATGTTATATGTTTTAATATCTTCCGAGTTTTCAGGTTTTAGGCTCCTGATGAATTCTTCTTAAGAATCACAGAACCCTGGCATATTACATATTACACATTGCGGGCAAATAATTCAGTTCATGATAAGTGTATTGCCCGAACAAATTGAACAAATGAGCAAGAAACTTGGATTTATCAGCAATAACTAGTGAAGATGCAATAATGCTGCTTTTACTTGCTAATTTAAACTGCTAATGAAAAAGTAAATTGAATTGATGAGCATGAATTCAATTACACTTCACTGAAAGCTAATAAACATCAAAATGCTGCTTAAGAAAAATTTCAATTTATTTTCCGCAAAGTGATCCGAACCGAAACAGCAAGACAATATTCATTTTTGGTCAAGTACCTACGTCGCTGTTCTCAATTTCGGGTTTGTATATTTTTTTACGGTTCAAATTGAAAGTTTTCTGTTCCATATTATTAAACTTTCCTCATTGCGGGCATTGTCGACTACGCGCTATATCATAATCAACTTGAATGTCGTTTACGCAACGAAATCCAATTACATATCGGCCCTTATTCAATATCAGAAATTATAGTTTTCGTCAGTTGAGGTTAACGAATTGTGGTAAACGAATTTACTATTTGTATGCGGTTACACAGGGTCCTCTCAACTCCTGCTTTGGAGGGTCTATTGCTCGATGATTCGATCGATTGCTTGGTGCAGTATGCCACTTAGGTACACGTTTCAACATTATCTGTTGCAAAATCTTCATCATAAGCCAAGACCCTTCCGTCTCGGACTTTGCTATCATGTGTTGTTAGACTTGCAAACAAAGCCAAAGCAGACTACAGCCATCTTCTCAATCTCATCTACGACGTCTCAGCAACTCGCTATTCGTCCCGTCTAGGGAGCCAGCTACCGTAACCTGCACAAGGACTTTGAGATTTAAAAGCTCTTTCATTAAATTTACATAGCTGATGTTCTTCTAAAACTCTTCTCTGTGCTGTTTCTTCATTATGTGTATTGTACCTGCTCTTCCGATTCGATATGTGATATTATATTTATAAAGTTAACCATATTGTGAAAGAGGTGCTACCCTTGTCGAACTGGAAAATGCTCGAAAAGGTATAGAGTCGGCATTACTTTCCTGAAAACTCCTTTGATTGGCCATAGGCTGAGTCAAGTTGATAATATGGAATATAAGTTTGTTTCAAATTGAATCGCAAACGATCACATAAACCGGAAATTTTGGGAGCAGCTTAGCGATAGGCTTGTACATGACTAACAGAGAGTATCATCTTGCTTTCTTGGATCAATTTACAAATATATATCATGAATTACTAAGAATCAAATTTTCAATTATTTCTACATCGCGCTACCGGTATTTGTAAAAACTGAAGCATGCTCATGAGCACGTCACTGAATTAGTCATTCCTTATTGAACGATCCATTCTTTAGCATTAAATATTTATTATGCTAAATTGTTCAGCCATCATAATTGTTAAATTTATTATGCTGATTTATTCAGCGGTAGGAAACCAAATCGATAAGATAAACCTTTGAAATAAAAAGGTTCAATTTGTTTGCTCATTTGTTCAATTTGCTTTCTCAAAAGTTCAATTTGCATGGGAAAAGAAACAGTCCCTATTAATAGCTTCGCGACATCAAATCTGAGTGACGAACAATGACATATGAAGACATCATTTGGCGATCGTCTCGCACGTGCCTCTCGTTTTTCATGAAAGCCATCCATAAGCACTGCTAGCATAAGTATACGTATTAACCCAAAATTATCTGCATGAACAGGATAGGGTTCTGATATTCGACAGTAATGTGACACACTCAGCTCAACATCACATCAAGAACGTGACTGGGTTCACATCTTTTCATTTCTGCTTTTGTTTCTCCCTCTCATTTGCGCCTGTGAATAGATTGCCAATAGAAAAGTCTTCCCATGTACAAGCGTCACTTCCATGTCAGACTGCTGGCATACTTGCGTATCAACGACGCAGACTGGACGTCAATTGACGATCGCTTATCTCCCAGTCCGACTTTGAAGCCAAGCTTCTATATCCTCAAGGCGTATTACACTACATTACTATCTTTAATCAGTGTCGTGTAACGTCTATTTCAAGTTCAATCAGTCATATGAATTAATAACAGACGGAATTTCTACATTTCCCTACATGGAGGCAAATATGATATCTTTCACAGCGTGAAGGCTGTCAGGTTTCAAAATTTAACTTAAAGTATTGAGGTAACTACTTCGTAGTCGAAGCCAAAGTTACGTGAATACAAGTCGTATTCGCTGAATTTTTCATTCGAAAAGTTGGGTTTTCCCTCTATCGTGTTCGACGAAATTCCAACGGCGCCTAATCGCATCTCAACTACCATTGGCAATCCTGTGCGACAACTAGAGAATAACATAGGGAAAACTCTTTAGCTGCTTCCACGGCTGTCTTGCGACGCTACGTCTCACTATATTATCGTAGAGTTCGGATTGAACTCCCCTTAGAAAGATATACATTCGAGCAGTGAAAATCGTGTTGGAAAGTGACTGCATAGCTTAATTGTGCTTCATCTGTTATCGTCCTGAATTGATTCATGATATCATGGAAAATTCCACGACGTAACTCGAAGAGTGTGTTTTATCAATTGAAGGTGAGGATTCTGCTTAATATGTCTTATAACTTACAGTATGGGCTTCGTCGATGCAGCCTACGCATCATCCATTGTTCATATGTACACAAAATATTCTTTTGTGGTATTATTGCTCATTAGAAGCACTCGAAGTTCTAGAGATTTAATCACTTATTAGCATTTATCCCCTAATTTTGGCAATCTGTTATGTGTCATATGGTACAGTGTAAATACCAAGGCAAAATACTAGACAACTATGCTAACAAATGCTCATTACTATTTAAATTAATATTTTGCTACAAATTCTTTGCAGTGCAATTAGGTTGTGCTGGAAAACCGAGACTGCTAAACCTATATACCTCATAGCTGCTCCCTTGTCGCAAATGTGCACCTGGACCAGTGCGGCACTGTAGGATGCCATCATTCTCTTCCATCCCGTGCTTCATAAGAAATATAGATTTAAGAAAAGAGCAGATGAATGATGCGGTCAATCGTTCATTTTCAAGTTAATGAATGAGCTTACTGCATAGGACCCTGGTGTATCAGAAATATTGTTTCATGAATCATTCATTATTCAAACAATTGCTATAGAATTAAACTTTTTACAACATTTTAAATCTATGCTTTTGCCACAAAGAGCATTTTATAAAACACATTTTTCATGACTTTATCAGAATAATAATTCTACTTCATTGTTTATGATTTTCAATGTCGTGTTCAATAAGTCCTATAAATGTCAGTTTCAAGATTCTGCAGTGTGACCTTAGCTTCAATTATCTCGCATTTCTCCGACATGAACATGTAGTGTACTCATATAATGAAGATGTCCCACGAATGCCAAATGCTGATTATCACAGATGATGTTTCGTTACTGACATAAAAGCATGACGATGAACCATATCGATCATTATCAATAATGGCAAGTCAAAAAATTTTCCTAACTACTTATCTATTCATTTGAATGTGAAATGCCTCGATTATCATATTTGGAGATTATGGAAATACATCCCGTCGGCTATATTCCTTCAAACGACATCAGTGTTCTGCTTGTCATGATTCTGAATGAATGCAAAGTTACGCATCGCCATCATACTGAATTTCTGATAAGTGAACGCAAGGATGCTGGATTACGTGAATGGTCTATCAAATATTAATGTACTGTTATTAGTGATTAGCATTGGCTTTCAATAAGTAATTCAATCAGTCATATTTTTTATCACGCATTTTATGCGGAAGCTCTTTTATAATGCGAAGATGGAGTGATGATATTTATTGGATAGTCGAAGGATCTCAAACCCGTTCACTTCCATACAGTTGCATATTCCGTATACCTTACTTAAGAAGAACGTCATAATGAGAAATTACATACATAATCAAGATTCCAGTATTTAGATGGATGACCAGATTTCCTTTTCAACAGCATCTTTTTGACTAAATTTCTCAAACGCTCACCATCAATACTCTACATCGAAGCGTGCATTGCATCAGATAATGATCTCACTTTCCGGTTACCGGATATTGTGAAATCAGATAGTGAAATTTGTTGACTCTGAGCATGCCCTGAGTAAGCATGAAATAGTGAATATGAGGATGACTCTTTACAGCCAGCCATTATATATACAAGCTAGAAATTATTATCTAAGACACATTCCTGCATAGAGAAAAATTGTAGTGCGTTTCATGAAAAATTCACAAGTATGCTTACAATGCAATAATTTTCAACATCAACCAATCAAAAAAGAGTCAATTAGCTTCGAGTAAGCAAGAAAAGAAGCGTCATGGAGTGCGGCATTTACAGCTAGCCGATGATCTTTCTTTTGTCGAATGTCATGGCTTCATATTGGACGTCTTTTGCTTCGACCAGTGAGTGTCACAGTAACAGCATATGATTTTTTACGTTCTTTGCAAAGAACCCTCAGGACGATTTTCATGATATATGCCCATAGTTGCATGCGAGCCGGTCGTCCCGACATCGGTATTCACCTAACACTTCCGTATTACTAGTAATGTGATCATTTTTATCTTCTTTCTTTGCTTCAGTTACCATGATATATGAAGAATCTCGATTGACTTAGTGTTTTGAACAGCTGACAATGTTGAGAAATGCGGAAACGTAATTCGGCTCAATTTCAAACATCCCACGGGCGCCTAAAGCACATGACACACAGCCTGAATGCGCAGATAATGCACGGCCACAGCCCGCGTATCGGGATGACCCACACAGCACTGTCCACAATCTTCGCACTGCAACAATTCACGCGACCTCGGATCTGGCCGGTCCTGAGTGTACGGCCCAGAATCTTCGTACGCCAACAATTTACTGGCCTTCGGATCGGCCTGAACGCTCTACACAGTCGACTAGCCGAGCTAGTTCGCACTGCATGGCCCAGAGTTCGTGTGCGCCAACCGGTCCTCAGATCGACCGGTTCGAACTACACGACCCAAACTCGCGGAGCAGACCAGTCGCTCTACGCAGTCCGCGAGTAGGATGGCCCGCACAACACGGTCCACAGCCTGCGTGCGCCCACAATTCACGGGGCATTCGGTCGGACCAGTCCACACTACCGCTGGTCGGACCGGTCCGCACAGCACCGCCCAGAGTCTTAGCATGACCACGATACACGGCCCACGAGCCTCTGGTCGGGCCGATCCGCACTACACAGCCCACAACCCAAGGCTCGGCCGATCCTCACTGCGGGTCCCCTTGGGTCTGGCCGGGTCAATCAGCATGCAACTCTGTGTTTGCTTTGTGTTTCTGTTATTTGCTGTTCTTTTGATGGCAGTATTGTAGGGCAGCATTTCCTTTGAAACATTCATCTTATAACAGTCGATGAAATTAGCGGCAACATCAGCGACTTTTATTCAAAAAAGTTGTTCACAACTAAAATCATACAAAACAAGCCAGTGCACTGCCAAAAAGGTCTGTACTTGATACCATTTTTTCAAAATTCCTGTAAGACATTCACAATTTGAATTTAGATTTTGAAAAGGTCTTCCTTTCTCGTAGTCAGTCTACAAGAGAGACGAGTTTGTGCACCAAGTTGCGCTATGAATTAATGTTTAACTGATCAATTGAGAGTTAGTTTACTAAAGCGTCATCTCTTGACCGGCAAGAACCATTTTTACTGACAAAAAATAACATTATTTTCTTCAATTATCGATTGCTCCCTTATAGGTGAGTTTGTACACAAAATTGTGGGTTGCACCACTAACGATTAAAGCAACCAGTACAAGTTTAATCTAGAGTGATGTAACCGCTTTGTCGCCACGGTTTTCTGAAAAACTGACATAATTCTCTCGATGTGTGAGTTGCATGAACCGTAGATATAAGCCGCGTGACCTGTGATTTCTGAAAGCGTCCTGGCAGATTTCTTGTTGCAACCCTTTGATTGCCCACTTGAAGCGTTCCTATCCATAGTGACGCAGCATTGCTGTGATTGGGAAATGTGTTTTGTCTATCTTTGTTGTGTTATCTTTCCTTTTGTCATTATACTCGTAGCTACAAAATATTATATTATCATGGTCAAATTTCAATTACTCATTTTTATACATGTATATTGAAAAGTTAGTACTGTATTACCATAGTTCATAATAGTTGAGGAAGACCCAAGGCTTTGATTGTACAATAATTTATTTGTCGATGCAATTAATTTCGGTTAATATTGTGCAAACATCATTAGATGCATGGAATTAAGCATTCGATCGACCATATTCAGACATTTTGACCATTGTCAGAAGTAGTGGAGCAGCGTTGCTTTTCAGTCCCTGCTCATTTTGCAGTCCTTGATTAACACTTCACAGCTCATGTTTAACGTTCCATTCTGCATGACGTGAGCTGATCTGAAATTTGTGTGAAATTAAATTTGTTTCTATTTGTCGCCAGATGTAGGGCTTATCTATGCTTCAAACATAATATCAGCGTGATGAATTTTGCATAAGTCCAATTTGTTTCAACTAACTGTATTATGAAGGACATGCATGCTTTTATGGATATATGCATAGGATCATGCGCTTTTGGAGCATGTTAATTTGATTGCAATCAAAGGAAATCTAAGTATTAGTGACAGGGTTCGAAGTGAAAATATTTTGCCGGTATGCACTGGAAATCATATTTTGCTTGATTTGTGTCTTAGTGAATCTTACACGTTACCGATATGTGACGTATACTGTTCTGACCGATGAAGTAATGCGAATTTCTAATGTTATTTTTTGCTTTAATTTTGCTTGTACTATTCTTTTTTTAAGCCTATTTGATCGATGAAGCAATCTGCACTTTTGGGTCATGTTTTTGTATTTCAATTAACATTTACGGTAAGCTTTTTAATTTAGAATGCATGGTGAATGTGTAACTGCAAATTATCAAATCCATCAGAATAGCAGCGACGAACTCTTACGAAAGCTTGGCAATATGTCATCACAGCCGATATTGTTTGACTGCATAGCTAAATGTCATATGACATGTCATTATTGCAAAAGACAATTTATTCGCACAAAAGACAAAACATCCTTTTTACTAAAAAAGTTGACTCCTATTCAATTTCGAAGACATTACCTATGACTACAGTGCTATACTGGTACTCGATCTGACCCTTCATTGCTCCATTTGCTTCGCATGAAGCCTTTGCTTATCCTCCGCGCTAGTTCTTCTTGACGCATGAATGGTCACTTTGACAATTGTAATCAAAAGTAAGTGGAGGTGTGTTCTTAGGAAATAGGGATTTATTGGCGCAGATACAGTCCCAACCTTTCGCGTAATCACGCTTCTTCACGGGTAAAAAAGCTAAAATATCAATTAAAAGCAGTCAGTGCAGCGTCTCCTGACAGGTACAAGGCTCTCCTGACGCTGTACTGACTGCTTTTAATTGATATTTTAGCTTTTTTACCCGTGAAGAAGCGTGATTACGCGAAAGGTTGGGACTGTATATAGTATTTTCATTTCACTATCTTAGCCAGTAAATCCCTAAGATGACACCTCCACTTTCTTTTGATCGCATACTGAAAGTCTTCTGTTTGCGACAGCCATATTCATTTTGACCATTGTTTGATCTAGAGCGATAGTTGACTGATTTTCACACTTAATGGATAACCTTTATGTAACTTTGTGCATGAAACTAAATACAGTCAGAATTAACAAGCATTTTTCAAAGTGCAGCATTTTGGCCAATTTTAGCCGCAGTTGACCATATTCTCGACCACTTAACCGATCACAAGTATGATTATACCGCACACATGATAGGTGTAGAAACTCTCGCTGGATGCCGAAGCAATAGACACCAGGTCAGCTTCAGTTCTACGGTATCGCAAGATGCATGATCTGAGGATACTAGAAATTCTTTGTTTGTAAAATATTTCAAAGGAAGCTACAAAATGTTGAAATATAGAGGATGAGTATCAAATATTGAGGATCTGATAAGAGCAAACATCTTAGTGTGCATATAAAATATCTCTTTTAGATGGTAAGAAGGGGATGACTTAAGATGAATGAGAAGGAAGTGATTGTGATGAAGAGCCCAAGGAAGAAAGAAGAGAAATCAAGTTGATGAAGATAAAGGGATCGGAAGAGGTTAAGAGTAAAATTTCTGGGTCCCTGTTTCTTATCTGAAGCAGGCTTTGAGAAAACCGTGAAAGACCATCTAAGAACGGAGTGGAGAGAAGTGAAATGGAGTGGTTTCAGGTCGACGCCTAGGGTCAAAACCCTAGGACCTATGACCTCTGGATTCCAAGGGGCCGATTTGGACATTTACTTTACTCTTTCAGTGCTGTTGAAATGCCTTTCAAATATGAGCTTTCGTCTTGGGAACCCGATACCACTATTGCCCAAGGGCTTCTATAGCAAACTTAAGGATGAAGACGATGACCCAGTCAAGCTGCCGTGGAAGAACATATCCATCTTCTATCCCCAGGCATATCATCATGGTGAACAAAGTTTGCATGAACCTGATGATTCTGATTTGAAGGAATTACAAGCCGTGTGGGGTAACTACAACCAGAATCTTTATGAAAGATTTTTAAAACGATGTCAATGGTTCTGAAGTGTGGTTCAGTAGTGTTTGGTATTTCCACTTTGTTTTCTAAACTCAAAGGTGTCACGAAATCTGGCCAAAAAATCATGGAACTTTCACAGGCTTTTCATCTGTCCGACATTTCTGTGATAAATGAATTAAGTGAAACTCAAAGAAAATATCCGGAAGTGACAATGTCATCCTTATTTCCAAAGTCAACGCTTTGGGGCTGAGCAGCTAGTCGTGACACAGAGCATTGAACGTGAAAGAGGATTTTCTGTGATGAAGACATCAGAAAGCGAAAATCAAAGTTAAATAAGAGCAATTTCGCATGATTCGGAGCGTTTTGTGTGAGATCGTTTCGATCGTCCTTCACAAATTTGCTAGAGCACACACACTATCAGCATTTGCAATTTATTTTCATACAATGAACTCGAAGATTTGTTCGATGTTTAAAGCCCCGCAAATCTGATCGTGTTCCCGGAAACATGCACACATAAATAATGGATTATATATGCACCAAAGTGTTAATGAAATCAAGTATAGTTAAGAAGTTCAATCATGGAATCAAATGCTACTTATATTTGTTGCACCTCAGCAAGGTCTTAGACTGACAGGTGTATAGTTAATAACTAATTAGTTATCAATTACTTAATGATCAACGAAGTGTTTTCTGCTCAATCTTCGTTTGGCTCAATGGCTCCTCCACTGATCAAGAGGATTCGGAGCCACTTTGGAGTCGAATTTCTCCATGGCAGTTTCTGAGATTTTATTGAAGAATAGAACTCAGGAGCAGTGTTTTTTAAACGTAAAAACATACGCAAAGAAATAGAAATGATGGAATGAAGTACAACTTTCGATTGGATTACTTCACAATGAAGTATTTCTGAAAATCTGAATAATATTTCAGTATGCACAAATCAAACGCCAAACTCCATTTATCAACAATTCTATTACCTTACTTCATCGACAGCATCTCTCCTTCGAACGAAAAGTGAGCGTTCAGCCCGAGTTCTAGTTCACTGAGTCTCACAGAAATTGCAAAACTCTATGAAAGTGAAATAGGTGATGCTGGAAGTGATATAGACAGCGATGAATTTGACGCTTTCAACTCATGATTGTTCAAGTTGATTGCTGAAGTTTCAAATAGTGTATTTTTTGTTAATAAACATTCATATACATGCGAACCGTATTGCCGATTTACTTCTTCCACGAAATGAGGAATTCAAAATTTATATGATGTGCCTACATTTTTGTTCTACATATTATAGGAAGTATATATATCTCAAATGAAGTAATTTCCTCCACGATTATACTACACAATGAAGTAAAATTTTCGCACACTAAAGAACATTCTCAGGAGAATAAATTTAGGATATTAGAAGCAATTATGATTAGAAGTATGCAGCAAGAAAAAGTGATTTTGTTGCTGTATTGTTGATAAACTGAATTCGCTCAGTGATGAAGTCATTGAAATCGCAAAATCTACTTTCCTCGATAAGCAGACCGTGATCAATAAAGTAAATTCCGTCTCTTCACCGATTGCAGTAATTTTCTGAAAGTTTCAATGTCATTTATTATGTCACTGGTGGTTTCGCCATTTTTTACAAAATCAGTCTGGCATCTTAGAAGCAAAATATCTCCCAAACGTGCGTGAATTACTCATAACTAATTACAGACATGCACAGTGGAGTGGCCTTGTGGTGGAGTGTTCACACGAAGACCTGAGTTCAAACCTAGGTCGGGTCAAACCTAAGATTTTTAAAATAGGTACAATCTGCATTCTTTCTAAACACTCAGCCCGAAAGAATGAGAGTGGGATAAATGGAACTCAGAGACATGGAAAATATGTGTGTCACCTAATGTGCTTCCGAGCATGAGGAACGTTTATTTGTTTTAGAGCTTCAGATTAATAAGAACGGTTTGAATTATAGAAGAAATATTCAACATTGCATAATGGTCTATAATGATCATGCGTAATCAGAGCATCAAGAATTTGAAATTCTTATCCTGTATGAAATTCTAACCTTATAGCCTAGCTTTTGTGCAGAAAAAAGTAGGGTTATATTCAAGATCAGCGCATCAAACTGAACTGGCCAGAGACAAAAAATGTTTCATTTTTTTTCATTTCAGAAAGTATTGTTTTTGACATCGATAAGTATGAGATAATTTTTATGAATAATGTTCGGTAGCAATAATTGGTCCTACTGAGTAGTCTCGTAAACTCTGTACACGTCTACTTGAGTAAGGGCAGCAGCCAAAAATATGAGCATAATCCTATGCTTACTGCATCCGTAATTATTCATCGACAGCGGTGCAACAATTATGCATAGCCTTCGCTGTTACTATTGATAGTAATTTCTCCTGGAAAAATCATGTGAGTGCCATTTGTAAGAAAGTGCGACCAAAACTGTTCTATTCCAGCGCATTAAATCATTTTTACCTCATGCTCGTATCAAGCTCATGAAGTGATTCATTTTGCTCATTTTGTCTATTGTCTAATTGTCTGGAGATTTTCTTATTCTGCTGAGCTTGTACGTCTTGACAGACTTGTTTGCAAAGCTATGAGATTTATCCTCGACTTTAATCCAAAGATGATAATATCTGCGTCAAGGAAAACCTTGTTCAAAACGTCAGTCTTCTTCCTCTTCAAGAAAATGTTAAATACAGCACTTGTATGTTAGTTTTCAAAGCCTTGAACGGTCTAGCTCCTAGTTATATTACGGAATTGTTATCCTGTAGCATTCCTAAGCGCAATCTTCGCTCATCGAATGACAAAAAGCTTCAAATTCCGGTTGGTCGAACAGCTCTTTCTCATGATAGTTTCCCGACTAAAAGCCCTGCTCTCATTAATGATTTACCACTGCATATCAGATAATGTGATGTGCTAACTTCACTCAAGAAATTGTGTTTCAACTATTATTTTTCCCAATTTCTTAATTGTGTATGACGCGCCATATGATGTGTACAATGTGTTTTATTTCCTTTCATTATGTATTCCGTTACTTGCTCGACCACATTGAAAAAGGCTTGCCTAATGTGTTTTCGAGGGTAAATAAAGTCTATTATCATTATATCGGTGTTGCCTCGAATGATATAGTTGAAAATCTGAAGTTCTAGCCACAGTGTTTACTAAGAAAGTACTTCACCCCTCATCCTCCACACATTACCTGCACGACTTTGACGCCTCACCCTCCTCTCCCTTCATGCGCTACTTTGACGCCTCAAACTCCTCTCCCTTCCTGCGCTACTTTGACTCCTCACCCTCCTCTTCCTTCCTGCACTACTTTGGCGACTCACCCTCCTCTCCCTTCCTGTGCTACTTTGACACCTCACACTTCCTTCGCTACTTTGACGCCTCACCCTCCTCTCCCTTCCTGCACTACTTTGACGACTCACCCTCCTCTCCCTTCCTGCTATACTGACTCCTCATCCTTCCTGTGCTACTTTGACGCCTCACCCTCTTCACCCTTCCTGCACTACTTTGACGCCTCATCCTCTTCACCCTTCCTGTACTATTTTGACGCCTCACCCTCCTCTCCCTTCCTGTACTACTTTGACGCCTCACTATCTTCGCCCTTCCTACGCTACTTTGACGCCTCACCCTCCTCTCCCTTCCTGTACTACTTTGACGCCTCACTATCTTCGCCCTTCCTGCGCTACTTTGACTCCTCACCCTCCTCTCCCTTCCTGTACTACTTTGACTCCTCTTCATCTTCGCCCTTCCTGCGCTACTTTACCCCTAATCCTCCCCATATTACCTGTACTGCTTTGATCTCACACCCTTCCTGCTCTACTTTGATTCCTTACCCTTCACAAACCTTATGCAATAATTCTAGTTGCTTAGTGCTCACCCTCCTGACGTCTGCACTGCACCGACCCCTCCAGCCCGGTCTTGCTAATTAACTGCTGCATTTGTGTGTATTCTAATACCATAGAAGAGATACAAAATTTGTCACTATCTGTTGGGTATTTGCGACAACATTTCTTTGTATTGATATAGACTCTCTTATTAGGTACCATAGATTTAAGTATGAGGATAAATTCGTTCAACACTTCTCATACAAATTCTCACAAGCATGTACGAGCATTCATACATATGGATTTGTAGCCAAGAAACGGAAGAGGGGAAAGGTTGACGTGTGATTCAGGGATTGAAATGTGAAGAATGAGAAGAAGGGATGGAGGAAGTAAAAATCGGAGTTGAGCGCTCATTTATCGATATGGCAAAAGAGAGTTGAAGTATAGCAATCGCACGACGCCAGTTGAGTAGCATTATAATAGGGTTTTGCTCAAATCTCATTTCCTGCCACTAGCCGTTGCTATGGTTCTAATTTGACAGCATGATTGCCGCAATTTTCAGTACTGCTAAATTTGAGTTTATAACATGAGTATGATATCATGGATTAGAACTAGAAATTGTGGTATATTGATTGCTGTGTTTATTTGTCTTAATTGTAGCACAAATTATTCACATCAAGCCTTCTCCTCTTAGGCTAGTTTCGAATTCCATTTCATTATATCTACACCGTCCGAAATCACTGGGAGAATTTGGTAGTCTTAACACAATTTCTTCATTCACTTCTGCATGAACTTTGTAATGAATTTATTGCACTCAAAGCCTATGATGTCGGAACGTTATGAGTGTATGTTCGGGGTTTGATCAGGGACAATTGATGGCTTTCAGTTTTGCAGTTTCATTTTCGTTTTGTTTGTTTTCACCTTTTTATGTCATGGAGGGTTCGGTAATCGTGCGTTATGCTGCTGCAAAATGCATTTTGTTGTATATCTTAGGATCGTCGTGATGCGTATGCCTCGTGCATTTAGTGCGAATGAATTAACTGCCGACTTCCAATTACTTTCACGCACTTCGCTTATTGAGACATGTAATGTGAATCTAGTGATCAAATTGTCGTAGCATGACATGTCATGGACCTAGCTCAAATAGTATCCCCCTGGTTCTACACATTTCTGACTTTTGATCGTAGTTTAATCATGATTATCGGGTTAATGATAAGCCTGATTGTGACGAACATACATATCAATAGGCTGAAAACTTGCTTAAGAAATTGATCTAACCGCGCATCACTACTATGATTTTCGTGCTTAAATGTTCAACCTAGTGGAAATTTTTGAATTTTGAGCTCATCAAAGTGTTCACTTTTTATTATCAGCTTGCTAGATGACATATCCATTGCTCAAACTCAATACTTTGACTTGCGTAATTATTGCGAGAAACATTTGGATTTCTTTCGTTCACGGAATGTGTCTATTGCTGAAACATAATTCATAATTTCACATCGCATGAAGGAAATTTAACTAATGAAAAAGAGTGATACGTTCTTTAGTTGGAAGTGACAACAGCTATTAACGACACCATGGAAACACTGTCAAAAACATGCAGATACATTTTAGAAAACAGATTTCCCATAAGGACCTAGAGTTTGACTTGATCCAGTAGTTTCATCATTTATTAACTCAAAGCGTCTGCGATGCGAGTTTCAAAATCGCTGCGCCCTATGTACCTAACAGAAAAACAATTATCTATGTTTTTATTGCAGTTTGTGTATGTTTGGATGCTTGCTTATAGTTGAGTGACCTCGTGTGTGTTCATTATTCTTTGATGTTATCTGCGTTTTGTTTGTCCAAAGGATTGGGCATCGTGATCAACCTGACATTCAAAATTATACGCAAATTATGATCGCAGATTATTATCTCGGGACTTGTGCTGATCTTTGCAGATGTATCCAGACTATCCACTGAACCAAAAGTCACAAATTGAAAGATCAGGACTTCTTTAAGGCCATTGGATGGGTCCACCACGACCTATCCATCTCTTGTTCAGTTGGTCGTCGAGCAACAGTCGAACTGCTGGGGTTAAGTTGAGGAACTCTATCTTGTTGATGAATTCTGCTTAAAAATACCGAAGCTGCTTCAGAACCGTGATGACACGAGTAGAAGAATACGCTGTGAATTTATGGTGGTATTCAGTAGCTCATACACGACAGCAATGTCTGGTGACAACATAGCCCAACACGTAATAACAGGAGAGCATATGGTTTTGTCCTCAGAAATCATCTTTGGATTATCCTTACCATAGATGAAGCGGTTGTGTTTGTTGACACAGCCATTTAGGTGGAAAGGTGTCTCGTTCATCTCTTATAACTGCGCTATACCACAATCCTGCAGAATCTCATCCATTTAATTGGGTCATCTGGAAGCAATTCCTGAAGTGATGCTATCTTCCGTGGTTTTAAACCCTTTTCTTTAAGACTTTGGTTGACAGAAGATTTTGCTAGACTAGCTTCATGGGACCTCTTGAGTATTAACTCTTGAACAAATAGGCCTATCTGCATTTTGGAAATAATTTATGGAGCATGGTTTTCGCGGTCCTAGAATGATCAAGATGAAAAATCGCGGGTACCATGAAGAAGGCAGTTTCACTCAGCTTCACTGAATTCTGAAATGCTATAAGGTGTATTAACTAAGTGAATTAAATGTATCCTAATCAACTGGATTTCTGATTTATACATAATATATGATTAAAAAGCTACGAACTCTTCCAAAATTGTCACAAAAATTTATTTTGACTAATGTAAGAGCACTATGTGTAATTATGTGTATATAACACCCAATGTGAAACTATCTGCAGAAACGAAACGTGTCAGGTGTTAGTGCTTTTGCATTACTAAGAATATATTTTCTCATAACTTAAAGAGCGAACTGCTTTTCTTCCTTAACTTAACCCAATGAACAGCCTCTTTTCGCATGGTAAGGAAGATCTACTGTCCCTAGTTTCTCAGTTCACTAGCTTCGCCAGAAATCTTAAACATTTCGTTTCTTCTATTCAATCCAATTTGTGCTTCTGATGAATTATGTCGATAATCCATTTATTTGTACCCATGCACGACCATGCTTGTTGCTACAGTGGTCGCCCCCGTTAAAGAGCAGCCCCCTGCAGCCTCCACTTCCCTACAATGACTGCTTTCTCATACTCCGGACAATTTTGCAATGCATTGACTCCCCAGTTGCGACCACCTTACAGCGATCACTCATCTACAACGACTGAGTTCAGACGAGCAATTCTGAATTTTTACTCCTCTGCAGCGACCACTTGTAGACCGACAGCTTCAAGAAAATCGCCAAATGAATGAAAAAGGTTAATCGCGCAACTTTTTGACCTCACTTTCTTGAGCCACAGCTTCAACAAAATTTTCCTTTGTTCGTGTGTGAAATGAGAATTGAGATAAAGAAGTAGAGAATACTGACTGATGCGTGTAACTTTCAAGCAACACTGACTTGCAAACGAAAATTATGTTTTGCCAGTCACTGTTGTTAGGAAGCGCCACGCAGAGCTTGTGAGCCGGTATATATTTTGATACAGTTTTAAAATCTACAAAAACATTCATATCTTACATTGCATAACTATAGTTATGTTTACCTTACAAATTACTGTTGGCCTGGTTTTAAAAAGTTTGATTTCAAAAATGTTCGAATTAGTAAAAGAAAATGTTTATTGTCATGTATGATCATTTTTTGTTGAGATGCAATGTTGGTACTCGAAATACATGTTTGCTATCTATCACAAACAGTGCAGACTACTTACATATATGCTGAATGGACATCCTGCCCTAGATCGACCACACACCCCTACAACGACCACTTTTCCTTACTCCCGTCTGAGTTCGTTGTAAGGGGGAACCACTGTATTTGCAGAATTGATTCGGATGGAGTTAGACCACATCTTTTAGCATCCTAATTGAATGACCTTACGGAAAAAATAGCAAGTCGGCGGACCGGACTACATGACAACCAAGTTTTGAAAATGAACGAAGAAGACGTGGTGACTGGAACATAGACCATCGCCGGTTAAATGCGAAACTCGAATAAATGCACGACCCATGGTAGAAGAACATCGTATAAGAATGAACATATTTTACTTGCCTCACATGTTGAAAGACGGGCAAGTTGATTGGGTCTGAGATCGAATCCCCATCCGTAAACCACTTAAATAGTACCACTATTATCACGCCAGCAAGACACGCATAGGTATACACAATAATGGAATTTAAATAAAGACGTCCGGCCATATGACAAAAAAATCATTCTCAATGGGCTGACAATTTGAAACAATGAATAAGTTCGTTGGTAATAGTGATGCGGAGAATTTTCGTCTATATGCATGCCCATTTCAATCCTTTGTTGAATTGGCTCCTCTATCGTTAATTGAATTTAAATAATAAGAGGCACTTCTGTGCTTCATCAAACTTCCGCATGCTGTCGAGAGCATCCAACAAAAAATTGAGTGCAAGATAGTGATCTAACATTGTCATATTCCTTATTAAAGTTTCTCGAGGAATGCCAGTCACACTTCTCACCCAACAACCCAATAGGAGGTTAAATCATTAAATCTAGACAGAGCTCTCATGCTATACTTATTTCCGAATAAATCTTCTAATTGATATCAGGTGTTATCACCAGATTATGCACATCAAACTGTACCCTGTTGCGAAATGGGCAATGCATGCAATGTGACTTGTGCATTAAGAAATCTTTTTGCGATGGAGATGAACGGATTGTTGAGGTGCTTAATAGCGCGGTTCTGCTGGACTACTTCATTTGTCCCATCATCGTATATTTTCAATTTTTCTTACTCACATTTTCAAACTTCATAATCTCTTCTGCTTCATTGTTTCATCGGCCTGGTTTATTAGGTACACAAGCAGGCAGCTTCAGATGTGAATCCATCTATGCAATGATTGTGTGGGATCTCTCTGTTGCAAGCACCATGAAATTTGTTATTGAAATTTAGAATTTAATTTTTAGTTATTGAACATTGTTTGTTGGTATTCGATGATTCACCATTGCGAATTCATTTTTAATAACTTTCAGATAACTAAAGCAATCGATGAAGATTAACTCTTTCTTCTACTGTAGGCGCTCACCGAATTTCCAAAGTGAATCAAATAAAGTGATGTTATTATTATTATTATTCAATAAAACTGATGCGTTCATTTTCTAGGTTATTCAATTAATCATTTTAATCTATTCTGGCTTCCAGTCTACCCTTTTTATGGTGTAACATCACATGCTTCACAAGATCACGATCATCGAATTCATGTCAAAAATAGTTGAAAGTCGCGTTATTAAAGCAATGGGTAGCGATCATGAAAGCGAATTTCATGATCGCATATAAAGCAGGACCGAAATATACTAGGAGTAAATCGACGATAAATAAAGGAGATTATAAAATAAAGTTCGAAATTGAATGGGAATTACATAAGGAAGACAATGACTCTCAACATCCAATTTATAAATGTGCGAAAGTGAATCCTAAGGCAGTGTTGCAACAACGATTGTCAGAGGATAATAAAAGGAAATGTTGCTGGAGAATTGCCAATATGACGTAAACCGACAAATCATCGCATCGTGTAATAGGTGCTCAACGTAAATTGTTTCTCACTGCGTGTAAACAGCAACAGCAGTGTAATTATTTCAAAAATTGTTGGATGTCAGAAGGAGTAGCCTATGAGTAACCTATTATCTCTACGAGTATACATGAGAATTCCTCAGTGCTTCCGTTTCTACTTATGATTGCAAAATCACTAGGATTATGAATAATATCAAAGAAGGAGATTCATAATAAATCATTTTCCGACTTATTCATTCGTTAATTCATGAAAACTTTGCAAATGATTGAAAGAAAAGCATTATCTTCTAAAATCTGTGAAAGTCTACTGCCATGACAAGGAAAATGTTCCTGGGCAATATTTTTTATCTTTCCCCTTGGGGGTGGGAAGATAAATTATCATAGAAATATGCGTTTAATCCCTTTGGTAATTGGAATTTGCCATGCATGTAGAAGATAAACTATTCTTTTAATCCAGTCGGACAGGAAAATTGTAAAACTCCTCGTCCGCTTCGCGGCCTCGGCTTTCTACATTTTCTTACCATTCTGGCTTCATGGAAAACTTATTGTACTGTTATATCGTACATTTACTGCATTGATTGAATCAGTTGGTTGAAGGTCAATATGATCAATAGAACTCTAAGCTCATTACCAAAATTAAATATCACTCTGAAATTTTGTAAAAAGTTTAGTGAAAAATTATCCTTTCTATAACCATGCACATTATTGGTGTGGACCCTTCGTCGACTGTCAAGAATCATCTTCACATCCTAAAAGAGCAACGAAGTTTGATCCATTTAGTCAACACCCAAAAGTTTTAACTATCCATGCGTGGGCTTGTTCCTGGAGAGCTTCCTACCTGCAATTATACCGATACACAATTGGACGAACAAAGCCAATGATTCGAATTCTGTCTGTCATATAATGTATACACCAAGAGAAATTCGTCCAATGGGTATTGTGGTTAGTTTATCACTTGTGGAACGAAGAAATACTATAGACTGATATATATATACTATAGATTACTAAGAATGCGCTTTAGGTCGATTCTTGCACATTTATCCAAATCAGATCCAAATTTCCTATTAATCAATTCTGAGTACATGAATTTCTGTCTGGCTTTATAGACATGGAACCGCTTGTTTCTGGTCTTACACATTAACACTATTTGTTTTACATCTTCGTGCACTTCAAGGTATGCAGATATTAGTTCACTTCTCTGCCGTAACCAATTCGTCACTCATACTTCATCGTTGATGTATGCGATTAATATTATGTGTTCAGTTTCATGCATGATGTCCTCAACTGTCTTTGCGCATGCATCGAATGTGTCACTCTGTCTTTAGTGGGTAACCGATCGAATTTCACCTACTTTGGTGTCATTTGCTATTTGAAAGCCGATGACAGTGAATGATTCTGATAAAAATACACAACACATCAGTTTCGGCGTCCACATGCAAGTGCGTGACGGACCAAATTCTTCGGTATGACATTTTGTCACCAACAAACTTAAAGCTCATGTGCGAAATCAGTCTCGAGTCATAGATTATTTTCAAATGGACCTATCAGAAAGCTTCAACCATGCTGGTACGATAAATTTCAATAATCATTTTCGGAGCAGAGGCAAAGAAAGTTTGGTACTTCTATTCTTCCCCCCCCCACAATTTTTGTTGATGACACCCGCGAGTGTTGCATCATCAGCGATCTTCACTTGGTCCTAAGTGCAGTCTGACTACCGTCGCAAAAGCCTTGAGTGTGTAAAATTCCTCTGGTTTGTAGAAAATTCACAGCACTTGTTTTACCGTTCACTATAGGTGCAGTGTAGACAGTAATCCTACGAAGTTGATGATCACAATACAGCTGTATCTTGTATTCTAACTGAGTATCCAAGGGACCAATCCTTCATCCCAGGGGTCAAGTAAGACTTCTCAGTGGTGTTGTGCTTTCTAGGGATTCCAAAATCCCGGAAAATCTCAATCCCCGGATTGAGTAGGATCGTAGATATCCAATTACAAAGTATTAATGGATATTAATAGCATGGGATATCGATAGGGATTGCAATCCTGGAATTCCATGGGTTTGTGTAATCCGAAATTCCAGGATTAATTAATTAATTTAGTTATTAGTTTGGTAGTAATTTACAGATGTTTTACTGCTTCAGTAGTGGAAACCGAATATATTTTCGAATGGTTTCGATATCTTTCTTTGAATTACTAACTCAATAGAGTAGCCTATATATCAATGTTGTGTCGGCATACTTGCATGTATGATTATAGCTAACGTCCTATATATTTTCTAATCATATGTACAGCGTAGAGATTCCACAATCCCGGAAAATCTCGGTCAAGTGATTCCGGGATTGAGTAGAATAGTAGATATATGCTATGGCAAATCACATTAGTACGTTAATAATATGCGATACGGGGATGTGGGAATAACAGAGAGTCGGAATTGCCAAAAGTCGATTTACTGACAACATTGCAATTGACAAGTCGATTTAAAGTTAATTCTATTTTTTGCACAAATTGACAGCGGCAACGTTGAGAGTTACAGGGAGCATAGTTGCAAGTTCCTGATTTTTGCACTTTCAATCTGCAATTTCTGAAATTCGGGATTGCTAGGGTGAAGACCCGGTATTAAGCTTAGAGTCTACAAATCCCGACTTTTCTTGATCCCAGGATTCGGGATTACAAGCTCTGACAAAATGTAAGCATGCCAGCTGTGGCCACAAGTAAAATGGCAAGATAATCAAAATCACAGCTATTCTCTCAATGCACTCACTAGCACATTCAGATTCCAAAATCCCAAGCTCGAGATTACGCGTTTGAAGAATCTTTCATATGCCTTTTTGCGTAAGCCAAGCTAATGCTGTGAATAACTACTGCATGTGGTCAAATGAGAATAATTCTTCCTGAAAAGATTAATGCCGGAATTGACTCAACCAGAGGCTAATAATGTAAGCAAAAACTGGTCTAGTGAGCACCTTGCCGAAAGATACCTAAAGATCTCAATCCCGAGGATTATCATGATTCCTAATCCCGGTAGGCCTATTGTGTAGACCTACTTCACCAATTCTCATCCTCAAATCAGTCATGCTTTCAAATATTGTTACCTTTGTCAAATGACAGGCTCAAATTGAAGTCTCGACCTTCATTCGAAAAGCCTAATCATAAAGATTGCAGAGTGCCAGTTCGCCTTGGCACTATTGAAAAGCCTAATCAATGGATTATTGAAAACGTAACATAGACGATTGTATTGAAGTGCACATGACTCGAGCCTATATCGTGTATGGATTTCTGGCAGTTTTATTCGCCAATTTGTCTCGCATTGCACGGAATAAAGCTATAATGTGAATTTAATGCCAATGTGGAATCCTTAGTGCTATCACTCAGTGACAGATCAAGTATATTCTAAATCCAATGTGACTAAGTTTGACGAAAATCGATGAATTTGGAAACATGGGAAAATTTGGGGGGTGAGGGGAAAGAATAGAAGTACCGAAAGTATTTCTTGTAGTTCATGGAAAAGATACTGCACAGCTCATAGAAATCTAATCGGACTTATGATAGTTTTATCTCCTGCTATGGTACCGCACCATTGATTAATTGCAAGATTAGGAAACAGTACTAGGTGCATAAGAAGTCTTGATAAATTTAACAAATTGATAATGCTTGATTCCAGCATTTTAAAAATATGTAAAATGTTGCGATGAGTGAATAATTTTCACCTGATTTTCTGAGTAGTTGCTCACATTGTTTTGATAACATGAGTCGCCCCTGGCAGAAACTTGCCAACGTGCCTACAAAACATGCATTTTGACGAACATCGTCAAACTATTTGAAACTAAAGGCAAAAACAAAACCCTTTTTTTGTTTTTCGGTCGATTTCTCTATTGTAGTTTTAAAATGTGCAAAATGGATCGTAATGACAAACTAGAGCTTCCGTCCCTTGTTTCCCACAGTCTTGAAGGTGTGATCCTCAGGCATCTATGAATGATGATTCATGGGAAGTCTTTTTTGACACCGTCAATGTGTGCCCCGGAGCGAACATATCTCTGACTGCTAGGTTATGTTGCAATCCTGGGTAATTTTCCATATCCTGGATTTCCGGATCCCGAAAAATTTTAATCCCGGGATTACGAAACTAATCTCTTCACAGTGATAGAGGAAGAACGCTGCTTTTTCATGGTGATACTTAGCTGCAGAATTATGCCTCACATAATCAGATGAATTAGTAATGGTAATATGAGTAGTTTAGATAAATTTGATGTTTATTATGCATACTATGCCTATATTATAATATGCCAATTGCCTACATTATATACTGCATAAAATCAACTTCCTCTAAAATATAGTTTCCTTGGATTCTCTGTTAGGTAGTAACTGATAAAATCGTAAGCAGACTACTTCATTTGTCCCATCATCGTATATTTTCAATTTTTCTTACTCACATTTTCAAACTTCATAATCTCTTCTGCTTCATTGTTTCATCGGCCTGGTTTATTAGGTACACAAGCAGGCAGCTTCAGATGTGAATCCATCTATGCAATGATTGTGTGGGATCTCTCTGTTGCAAGCACCATGAAATTTGTTATTGAAATTTAGAATTTAATTTTTAGTTATTGAACATTGTTTGTTGGTATTCGATGATTCACCATTGCGAATTCATTTTTAATAACTTTCAGATAACTAAAGCAATCGATGAAGATTAACTCTTTCTTCTACTGTAGGCGCTCACCGAATTTCCAAAGTGAATCAAATAAAGTGATGTTATTATTATTATTATTCAATAAAACTGATGCGTTCATTTTCTAGGTTATTCAATTAATCATTTTAATCTATTCTGGCTTCCAGTCTACCCTTTTTATGGTGTAACATCACATGCTTCACAAGATCACGATCATCGAATTCATGTCAAAAATAGTTGAAAGTCGCGTTATTAAAGCAATGGGTAGCGATCATGAAAGCGAATTTCATGATCGCATATAAAGCAGGACCGAAATATACTAGGAGTAAATCGACGATAAATAAAGGAGATTATAAAATAAAGTTCGAAATTGAATGGGAATTACATAAGGAAGACAATGACTCTCAACATCCAATTTATAAATGTGCGAAAGTGAATCCTAAGGCAGTGTTGCAACAACGATTGTCAGAGGATAATAAAAGGAAATGTTGCTGGAGAATTGCCAATATGACGTAAACCGACAAATCATCGCATCGTGTAATAGGTGCTCAACGTAAATTGTTTCTCACTGCGTGTAAACAGCAACAGCAGTGTAATTATTTCAAAAATTGTTGGATGTCAGAAGGAGTAGCCTATGAGTAACCTATTATCTCTACGAGTATACATGAGAATTCCTCAGTGCTTCCGTTTCTACTTATGATTGCAAAATCACTAGGATTATGAATAATATCAAAGAAGGAGATTCATAATAAATCATTTTCCGACTTATTCATTCGTTAATTCATGAAAACTTTGCAAATGATTGAAAGAAAAGCATTATCTTCTAAAATCTGTGAAAGTCTACTGCCATGACAAGGAAAATGTTCCTGGGCAATATTTTTTATCTTTCCCCTTGGGGGTGGGAAGATAAATTATCATAGAAATATGCGTTTAATCCCTTTGGTAATTGGAATTTGCCATGCATGTAGAAGATAAACTATTCTTTTAATCCAGTCGGACAGGAAAATTGTAAAACTCCTCGTCCGCTTCGCGGCCTCGGCTTTCTACATTTTCTTACCATTCTGGCTTCATGGAAAACTTATTGTACTGTTATATCGTACATTTACTGCATTGATTGAATCAGTTGGTTGAAGGTCAATATGATCAATAGAACTCTAAGCTCATTACCAAAATTAAATATCACTCTGAAATTTTGTAAAAAGTTTAGTGAAAAATTATCCTTTCTATAACCATGCACATTATTGGTGTGGACCCTTCGTCGACTGTCAAGAATCATCTTCACATCCTAAAAGAGCAACGAAGTTTGATCCATTTAGTCAACACCCAAAAGTTTTAACTATCCATGCGTGGGCTTGTTCCTGGAGAGCTTCCTACCTGCAATTATACCGATACACAATTGGACGAACAAAGCCAATGATTCGAATTCTGTCTGTCATATAATGTATACACCAAGAGAAATTCGTCCAATGGGTATTGTGGTTAGTTTATCACTTGTGGAACGAAGAAATACTATAGACTGATATATATATATACTATAGATTACTAAGAATGCGCTTTAGGTCGATTCTTGCACATTTATCCAAATCAGATCCAAATTTCCTATTAATCAATTCTGAGTACATGAATTTCTGTCTGGCTTTATAGACATGGAACCGCTTGTTTCTGGTCTTACACATTAACACTATTTGTTTTACATCTTCGTGCACTTCAAGGTATGCAGATATTAGTTCACTTCTCTGCCGTAACCAATTCGTCACTCATACTTCATCGTTGATGTATGCGATTAATATTATGTGTTCAGTTTCATGCATGATGTCCTCAACTGTCTTTGCGCATGCATCGAATGTGTCACTCTGTCTTTAGTGGGTAACCGATCGAATTTCACCTACTTTGGTGTCATTTGCTATTTGAAAGCCGATGACAGTGAATGATTCTGATAAAAATACACAACACATCAGTTTCGGCGTCCACATGCAAGTGCGTGACGGACCAAATTCTTCGGTATGACATTTTGTCACCAACAAACTTAAAGCTCATGTGCGAAATCAGTCTCGAGTCATAGATTATTTTCAAATGGACCTATCAGAAAGCTTCAACCATGCTGGTACGATAAATTTCAATAATCATTTTCGGAGCAGAGGCAAAGAAAGTTTGGTACTTCTATTCTTCCCCCCCCCCACAATTTTTGTTGATGACACCCGCGAGTGTTGCATCATCAGCGATCTTCACTTGGTCCTAAGTGCAGTCTGACTACCGTCGCAAAAGCCTTGAGTGTGTAAAATTCCTCTGGTTTGTAGAAAATTCACAGCACTTGTTTTACCGTTCACTATAGGTGCAGTGTAGACAGTAATCCTACGAAGTTGATGATCACAGTACAGCTGTATCTTGTATTCTAACTGAGTATCCAAGGGACCAATCCTTCATCCCAGGGGTCAAGTAAGACTTCTCAGTGGTGTTGTGCTTTCTAGGGATTCCAAAATCCCGGAAAATCTCAATCCCCGGATTGAGTAGGATCGTAGATATCCAATTACAAAGTATTAATGGATATTAATAGCATGGGATATCGATAGGGATTGCAATCCTGGAATTCCATGGGTTTGTGTAATCCGAAATTCCAGGATTAATTAATTAATTTAGTTATTAGTTTGGTAGTAATTTACAGATGTTTTACTGCTTCAGTAGTGGAAACCGAATATATTTTCGAATGGTTTCGATATCTTTCTTTGAATTACTAACTCAATAGAGTAGCCTATATATCAATGTTGTGTCGGCATACTTGCATGTATGATTATAGCTAACGTCCTATATATTTTCTAATCATATGTACAGCGTAGAGATTCCACAATCCCGGAAAATCTCGGTCAAGTGATTCCGGGATTGAGTAGAATAGTAGATATATGCTATGGCAAATCACATTAGTACGTTAATAATATGCGATACGGGGATGTGGGAATAACAGAGAGTCGGAATTGCCAAAAGTCGATTTACTGACAACATTGCAATTGACAAGTCGATTTAAAGTTAATTCTATTTTTTGCACAAATTGACAGCGGCAACGTTGAGAGTTACAGGGAGCATAGTTGCAAGTTCCTGATTTTTGCACTTTCAATCTGCAATTTCTGAAATTCGGGATTGCTAGGGTGAAGACCCGGTATTAAGCTTAGAGTCTACAAATCCCGACTTTTCTTGATCCCAGGATTCGGGATTACAAGCTCTGACAAAATGTAAGCATGCCAGCTGTGGCCACAAGTAAAATGGCAAGATAATCAAAATCACAGCTATTCTCTCAATGCACTCACTAGCACATTCAGATTCCAAAATCCCAAGCTCGAGATTACGCGTTTGAAGAATCTTTCATATGCCTTTTTGCGTAAGCCAAGCTAATGCTGTGAATAACTACTGCATGTGGTCAAATGAGAATAATTCTTCCTGAAAAGATTAATGCCGGAATTGACTCAACCAGAGGCTAATAATGTAAGCAAAAACTGGTCTAGTGAGCACCTTGCCGAAAGATACCTAAAGATCTCAATCCCGAGGATTATCATGATTCCTAATCCCGGTAGGCCTATTGTGTAGACCTACTTCACCAATTCTCATCCTCAAATCAGTCATGCTTTCAAATATTGTTACCTTTGTCAAATGACAGGCTCAAATTGAAGTCTCGACCTTCATTCGAAAAGCCTAATCATAAAGATTGCAGAGTGCCAGTTCGCCTTGGCACTATTGAAAAGCCTAATCAATGGATTATTGAAAACGTAACATAGACGATTGTATTGAAGTGCACATGACTCGAGCCTATATCGTGTATGGATTTCTGGCAGTTTTATTCGCCAATTTGTCTCGCATTGCACGGAATAAAGCTATAATGTGAATTTAATGCCAATGTGGAATCCTTAGTGCTATCACTCAGTGACAGATCAAGTATATTCTAAATCCAATGTGACTAAGTTTGACGAAAATCGATGAATTTGGAAACATGGGAAAATTTGGGGGGTGAGGGGAAAGAATAGAAGTACCGAAAGTATTTCTTGTAGTTCATGGAAAAGATACTGCACAGCTCATAGAAATCTAATCGGACTTATGATAGTTTTATCTCCTGCTATGGTACCGCACCATTGATTAATTGCAAGATTAGGAAACAGTACTAGGTGCATAAGAAGTCTTGATAAATTTAACAAATTGATAATGCTTGATTCCAGCATTTTAAAAATATGTAAAATGTTGCGATGAGTGAATAATTTTCACCTGATTTTCTGAGTAGTTGCTCACATTGTTTTGATAACATGAGTCGCCCCTGGCAGAAACTTGCCAACGTGCCTACAAAACATGCATTTTGACGAACATCGTCAAACTATTTGAAACTAAAGGCAAAAACAAAACCCTTTTTTTGTTTTTCGGTCGATTTCTCTATTGTAGTTTTAAAATGTGCAAAATGGATCGTAATGACAAACTAGAGCTTCCGTCCCTTGTTTCCCACAGTCTTGAAGGTGTGATCCTCAGGCATCTATGAATGATGATTCATGGGAAGTCTTTTTTGACACCGTCAATGTGTGCCCCGGAGCGAACATATCTCTGACTGCTAGGTTATGTTGCAATCCTGGGTAATTTTCCATATCCTGGATTTCCGGATCCCGAAAAATTTTAATCCCGGGATTACGAAACTAATCTCTTCACAGTGATAGAGGAAGAACGCTGCTTTTTCATGGTGATACTTAGCTGCAGAATTATGCCTCACATAATCAGATGAATTAGTAATGGTAATATGAGTAGTTTAGATAAATTTTATGTTTATTATGCATACTATGCCTATATTATAATATGCCAATTGCCTACATTATATACTGCATAAAATCAACTTCCTCTAAAATATAGTTTCCTTGGATTCTCTGTTAGGTAGTAACTGATAAAATCGTAAGCAGACAGACACAATGAAGTTTGTCCCATTTAATTCTGCTCACTCTGAAGGCTTCTGTAATGAATCGTAGATGATATCAAAGATTCACAACTTTCATAAATACATGAATCATGAACTCACTAATGTTTTATGCATAATCATATGCATGTACTATTGAACACATATATTTTTCGATTGCAGGTAACGCACGGGCGAGTGCAGATCCATGGATCGTGTTTATCAGGAATACAAGCGTCAGCAACTGTTGAAGGAGAGACAGTTGGCGCAACAACGACAATCAGAATTCAACAATCTAGACGAGACTGTAATAAATACTCAACGCAACGCCGCCATGTCGGACAAAGGGCAACAACTCAATCAAATCATCGAGGAGTTGGGAATCGATGTGGAAGGAGGGTATGGCTCAGGTGTCGGCCTTATGCGGCAGGAAACTCGACTAAGCAATGAGGAGAGGCAGTATCTACTCGGTGTTGAAAGAGGAGATAATGCAAGTGTGAAAAACTTCATCGAAAAAGCAGCAGACTTTCAAATCAATATCAACTGCGTTGATCCGTTAGGCCGAAATGCTCTGCTAATTGCCATAGAAAATGAACACATTGAATTACTTGAACTTTTGCTCACTTATAATTTGGAACTTGGCGACGCTTTGCTTCATGCGATTAGTGAAGAAAATCTCGAAGCAGTTGAGATTATCCTCAATACACAAAATGAGCGCCAAAACAAGAAGAACTTATCGGTAAGTTTAAACAATTCTCTCGCCATTGTATAGCTATGTTGAAACATTTTCAGTATTTATTATTCAATGCTCTCACTGAAGTTGATGCATGAATAAATCATTGGTAGACGGAACATTCTTCATTCTTAAAATTATTGATATTTTGACAGAAAGAAGTTCAGTTGAAGATTAATGACTAATTGAAACGAGTATGTGGCAACGAATGGTATGTATTAGGTCTGACTGTTATTCGTTGTATCCTAATTCAGTGAGAAATTAGGCCAATGTATATATGTACGAGTGTTGTATAATCTATCAGAATGTCATGGTTCATTGAAGTCCTGATTGTTGGTAAAATCCACGGAGAATGATAAATCAGATAGGCTGAAACCAAGGATATTGTTCTACGTACAACATACAAAACTTTTGCAAAATGCAAAACGGAAAGCACTATGGTTCAAATATCACGGCAACACTGTTCGTGGATCAATTTGGCTCAGGATGGATTCGCACATGCAAATAGCATGGTAGAATGCTATGCCTGGTACTGAAAGCTCGGGATTGAGCTTGGGCTTATGAAAAGCTTCGGGACTGAACCCGCGGCAGGTACTAGAACGATATCGTTCGTCATTCCTGGACTTGAGCCTCAAAGCCCGTGATCCCGAATTGGCAGGAATAATTGGTACATTTTGATCAATGTGTCGTATTTCTTGCAGATATGAATAGAGTTTCTAACCAAATATACAGATTGTTTCATAAAAAATGGATCACCCTTAAACATCGCCTCAACTTCAACTTTGTCTAACTCCGCCAAACTTGAACGAATTTCTCTGAAATTTGGAAGATAAGTCAGTTGTGCTTACTAATATCATTGTTGGAAATTTCAAGCATGAATATTGAGTTGTTTTCCTGTTATAGATAAAAAAGTAGTAGATATTTGATCTTCATTTAGCAATGTTACACAAAATCATATCTCACTCTTATAAAATTACATTTGTTTCCTTTGTTATGTAATATGTTGTTCTACAAGCCAAAAGCTATCAAGCAAAACAAAAATAAAGAAAATCGGTCAATCAGAGCCAGTATAGCACCATTATTCATCAACAATAATGGTGATTAACATGTGATTAACTGGACTTCATGTTCCATAGCTTCCTGACTTCGTTGCGGTGGTGTTGGCAGCACTCCTGATTGCTTTCAGCTAGAAATCTATCTCTTACCGGTTGAGAACTCTTACCGGTACAAAGCACAAATGAACAATAACGAGATCGCATTCACAAAAGGCAAAGTGTCAGCCTTGCTAGAACTAGGGTTTTCTTTGCGAGCTACAAGCAAGCGACTAAATGTCCCTTACACAAATGTGCATCGATGGCATGATGATGATCTTCGACTCTGTCGTAAAGAGGGCTCTGACCGTCCACGCAAAACATCCAAACGTAGAGACGGCCTAATTTTAAGATTTGTTAAAGTTGATCCAAGTCTCTCGTTAACTGAGATGGCTGCACTAGACTCGCCTATTTCTAAGTCCACTATTCGTAGAAGACTTATTGAGTCGAATTTCAAGAGCTGTAAGAGGCCCTCTCAGATCGAATTATCAGATCAGCATACAAAAAGACGTCTCAGATGGGCAATGAGTCATTGTCACTGACGAAATCAATGGGATCGGGTTGTCTGGTCTGATGAGGCATCAGTCCGTCTGAAGGATAGTGATGGTCGATTGAGATTATGGATAAAATCTGATCAGGAAATTCTGAGACATTCACATCGTCCCCGGGTACAAGGTGGTGCGACTCTACTGATTTGGGCTGTCATTTGGACCAATGGCCGCTCTGAACTTCACATGCAGCAAGGAACCATGAATTCTGAACGCTATGTGAATGTTTTACGAATGAACATTGGCCAAATGACAGATCAACTTGGTGGTCCATCGACTTGGTTATTTATGGATGATAATGCTACGTGTCACAGGAGTAGTAGAGTCAACTTATGTTAGTCTCAATTAGGGCTTAGGACATTATCTTGGCCAGCTCGTTCTCCTGATCTGAATCCCATAGAAAATGTATGGAGTATTCTAAAACGTAACGTTCGTCGTTCACTGCTACCTACAGATGGCGTATCACAACTTACGTCACTGTTAAAAAGAGAGTGGAGAAAGTTAGATCAGTCAAAAATCAACGATATCATCGAATCAATGCCTAGACGAATTGGTAATGTCATTGACAATAAGGGTAGGGCCACAAAATATTAGCTTCTTAAGAACCGTTACTGTATCATAGCTTATCAGATTATATAAGGACATTTAAATATATTAGGGACATGAAATAACATGAAAAATGCTTTCTGTATCTTACTTATGTTTTATTTAGTCAAATTTTAGGATGATCCACTTTTTATGAAACGGACTGTAGTTATTGATTCATACCTTTGTTGAATTTGTCTAGTTAGACTGAATCGAATGAAAATCTGCTTTCTATTTCTTGTGAATCATAGCGCCTAATGTATATGTATACATTTGCAGCTGCAGATATTTCATGTTTGCAGGTAGCTGATTGATTGATTGATCTTTAGTATTTGAATGCCATTCGTAGAGATACAAAGTTAAACAAAGATAATGAATCTTGATGATCATGAATAAACAAATTATAGTGGGTCGGGCTTAGTTAGTCGACTTCACTCCATTAATCATGCGCATGCGAAGGAATCTGCTTGGTAGGGAAAGAAGAGAGCAACTTTTTAATTCTATTAAGGGTCACATTTTCAGCTTAACAAAATCGCAGTGAATTGTCATCGCTCTAGCCATAGAGGGCTCTAGCACCAGATTGGTTCTAGCAGATCAATCAACCAGCGCTACGAGTAAAAGGGTTTTCAGCATTGCTGTAACTGAAAACAGTGAAATAAGATTAACAGCGAAGAAGAGGAGAGCTGCTATTGCTCTCTAGTTTTTACCACTCAGATTGTCCATTTCAATCAAGTATCTGTCAAAATAAGAAAGTCAAGCTGCTACACCCAAATATAAATATGCATCCAGTCAATCATCACAACATAGAATGCATACATTATGAAAACTTATCATTTTACAAAAATGATTTTTACTGCTTGATTCTATGTAGTGCTGATTTTAATACACAAATTTATTACTTCGCAACATTTTTTCATCAATCACCATGTAAAAAAAGTGAAAAGTGAAAAAGTAACCTTTAATAATAATCTTTTCAGAATAATAGTAAATTTTATTATTATTTTATAATAATAATGATTTTAATAATAATCGTAATTTCAGCACACACAAAAGTACACATGTGAAACATAGTTAACGCTATGAGTAAGCACCTCATATGCATAATAGACTTCATTAAGCTGATATTACAACCTGATACAATGAAATTAAGCTGCTGCTATTTTCAAGGCTGGGTTCGGGACTGGAACACTGTTAAACCCGGACTCAAGATTCTCGATTAAGAAAAATTTCATTTCGGGAGCCCGGGCTCAGTTTTTCTTCCCCGTTTGCAAACCTAGTGCACAGTCAACATGCAACTAGAAGGTGCCTCTATATTTCGGTTTATTGCACAATTACGAATACTCGCACATTAATTGCGAAGGCTAATATAATTCAGCCTACATTTCCTGCCGTTACACACAAAATATCAACGTTATACGCACAGGGGAGGCCTAGTACATATAATTTTACATTACATTTTCTGCTGCTGAATTGACCTACTACCGAAGTCGGAATCCTATCAAATGCCAGAGTCCTATCAAACTCAGGAGTCGAACTCTCTGTCAGTTTTATCTGCTGACAATGAAACTGAAAAACATAGGTGGGTATTATTGCGATATGCTATCGACATTTGTGTTTTGGATTTTCATTATCGCCAATATTTTTTTCTTGCGAAGTCGATGTATCGATTTCGGCTATACTTATGTTCCGAAGTCAACGATAATTAATAAATGACACATTTTAAATGTCGTCTGCCTTTTTGCGCAAACTCAATATACATTATATAATTATGTGTGTTGTGAAATGCATTGACAATCTCAGTCTGTTGGCAATAATGTCAAATACATCAATGTCAGGGCATCGTTGTCGGAGTCAGAGTCGCGTATTCCTATAATTAAAAGATGAAAGTGAATCTTAAAAACTCATCACTTGAAATGAAAGCTACAAAAACTTGATGCGCAAGATGGAAGGGAACTTTTTTACCCATCGGTTTTACTGAGCAATAATTTCGAAGTTATTCGGACTCTTTGTATCACTCATTCCATCACATGGGGAATATCGCATGGTGCTAAAAATAATCACAACACCACCAGTACAATAATCTATCTATGTCTTCAGATTCTTTCTGATAATTTATTGATTCATTATGTTGCTATCCAACCATCAATCACATGCACTATTTCAGGTTTTTATGTATACTTGTTATGTGTCTAATTCCTATGATTCGTTCATTTAATAGATCATTGATAGTATGTTAAAACTCACTGGAAACGTTAGATCTAGAATATCAACTTGAGTTAAATAAATGAATGTTATAAACTTTACTACCTATGAATTAGAATCAGAATTTTGGTGCTCTATTTAGTTCAATACACAGGGGACATTTCATTTCACGTAGCTTCTGTATGTAATGACATCTGACATGTGTGACTAATTGATGAATAAACTAAAAGACCGTTCTCGCAACTGCGATGAAGCGTATAATTATGTATTCGTATATACTATTCATCCATTGATCCATCTAGCACAGTGCATAGGCAGTTCATGTGTGCTGATACATGTACATTGTGTGCATAAAGCGTCATTAGTGTGACATCTTTATGTTCCGCGATATTTATATCAATTAAGTCAGCAATGAAAAATATTGGCAAATAATCATGTGATTACACTTATTTTCCGATTATGTAATAGGAAAATGCGACAATAGGGTACTAAAGTTTATCATTACTTTTCGTCACTTGATGTAATTTTCCATTTGTAAAAACAACTGGAAATTAATTTTGAAGCATTGTGTTTCAGTGAACCAGCTTAATGACTAACCCATGAAATATGAATATCATGGAGGTAAGGATTACCCATATCAATGTCATATCGCATTTCATGATATTTCAAGTAAATATCGCCTCTTTGGTGATATCAGAAGAGTTTTCAAAATTTCGAAATAATTCAGTTGCACAATTATGTAGTTATTCAAAGCAGTAGGAAACTATTTTCTTTTGATGAATAGTGCTTCCGTTTTTATTAGGGACCTGCAAATCGGCACATTTTGAGTCGAGTGGGATCGGGTCGTGATTCGCAAATCAAATCGAATTATAGAAAACTTAGATAGGCACACTTTTATGCACAATTGACTTATCAAGCTATGCCGTTAGCCACTATGAAAATAGGCTTGCCTAAAAGGACCTAATAATCATGCAATTTGCATGACAGTTGAAAGATGCAGTAGTATCTCGGTACTCTTAAAGAAATAAGCGGTCAAATTGAAGTGTCTCTATTTTTCGGAGATAATTGAAATCTATTACGCTTTGTAACTTAGCCTTTTTCAAATGAATATTGGCGCTGGATTATGCGTTAGGTGGATGTTTGCTTTGACATCATGCCTTGAAATGCCCATTGGTCATGTTTTACCAAATTACCCGTAGGTAGTCTGATGACATGGACCATGTTTAGGACAACAAGTTCATTGAAAAAAGTCCTTCGAATCTCACGCAGGACTGGAAATGTGATCTCCATCGATCGCTCCTGTTCTTAAATCCTGAGCCCGGGAAAGCTCCAATTTTCATGAACAAACAATCAATAGATTATATTGTTTCTATCGTAATCTTCAGATCAGAAAACAATAATTGACTTTTTGCAGCAAACAATTGATGTCTACAACTTTCCATGTTGTCGCTGTCTGTATAAGGACTATCTAAATTATTTCAGGACAAATTCAAAATGAATTATTGAACAATCAATGCAGACTTCTCCGCAAATTTGTCACTGAAGCTCATGCAATTACTGAATTACAGCGGACTGTGAGTTCTATAATACCCAACAGTATTGTAGTCTTGGACTTGCCAGCTTTGAGATGGAAAATCAGCAAAGTAAGGAAATCCAGTAGCTGTGGCCTATGGGGAAATCTAATTAAGGTTATGAACCATGTTTTGCACATAAACTAATGTAAATTTTGTACCAGACGCACGATTAATTTTATCTCAGAGACGCAGATGATTCAGAGTAAGAGGAACAATTCATCCTGATCACCCATATGGCCTATTAGCAAAGTCACAAGCTTGTATCTCACTAGAGCTTAAGATTCTTGACGAAATGTATGTCCTTTAGGGATACAACATCAAGAACCTGCTAATGGGCCATTTACAATTCCACTTTAATTGAGGAATCTCGGACACGGTCAGAGAGATCGTCCGAAGCCCTAATCTGAATAACATGTAGCACATGCAATTATTAATGATGTTACGTACTGCAGCTGATTCGACTGACTTTTCTTCAGCAATCAACACTTTTAACTATTTTCAGTGAGAATCCAGCAACTCAAACACATTACAATGCCACCTTCACATAGCAACGAGCAGAAAGAGGCCATAAATCAAAAGAAAGCAGTTGAAATAGTTTTTGTTCAAGTGACAATCATCGATTCGAATTTTCCTCGAATCGCAATTTCGAATCGAATTGAATCTCGAAGCTTCGCAGGTCCCTAGTTTTGACGTTCTGTAGTTAATGCTTTGGCCAGCCGCCCTCTAATAATGCATCAATTATTGATAAAGGTGGCTTATCTAAAATAATAAGAGAAGCAGAAGAAAGTCGAGCGATATACGTATTATTGCTAGCTGTCCGTACAATGATTTTTAATTTTTCTATTGTTAAAAAAGTTGTTCTATCAAAAGAAGAGCAAAAAAAGATAAAAATTTGTTAAAGAAGTTAAGGCGTCCAAAACAGGTGACAAAGACAAGTATTTGAATTCAACCGTATAATTATACTTGCATGGCGCTCCTTTGAATGCTCTTCGAATCTCAATGTAATCCATTACTAAATCAGTCTTGCTTTCCCATCTGATTCCCACAGGAGAGAATCGAGGGCTGAGCTGGGAAATGTGATCGTAACTGAAGTCACGTTGCAGCAGTAAATCATACGACTCCAAACTATTTATTTCAGGCATCAGGTACCATGATCCCTGTTTGATAGCGCTACCGAAACTTTAGGGCTTCCCTACGAAGCATTTAACAGCACTCAATACGAAATTAATGCGACCAGGTAACTTGCATGGCATGGTCAAGCAATCCCCTATCGTTTAGGGATGGAATGTTGGAATGTTTCGTAGCCAAATCCTTGTTCGTTTGGTAGTTCATGAATTAATAATAATTACCAATTGGAAAGTTGTGCTGTTAGGGAAGTAAAACAATTTGGCATAATTTAACTTTATAAAGAACATTAACGTAGGTGATAGAGATAATGTGTGAATTGATTCCGTTTCAGAAAAGCAGAATAATTTAATCAAAATATGACATTTCAAATTCGATTTCCCCGTTTTTCATAATGTGAATGTCGTCCCATTTCGCACAAATTATTCTAGCATTGTCTCAGTTTTCATCTGACCCTATTGTCTTATCAGGCACGAAGAGAAAGTGAATTTTCTGAAAATTTCACATAATCGTGACGCTAAAAGACATTTTTTGGCTGAAAATTTTCTTATTCGTGGGGAAAAACAGAATCACTCTCTATGTTCGACGTGAAATCTATTTTTTAAAAAAAATGTTTTTACCAAAACTGGCCCGACGCGTTTCGTCGATCCGACAGACGCAAGGGCTTTGGCTTGAGAACAGCCCTTGACATTGTCGGATTAACGAAATGCTTCGGCGAGTTTTGGTAAAATTTTTTTAAAAAAATAGATATTCACGTCGAACAAAGGGAGTGATTCTGCTTTTTCCCACAAACATGACTAACCTCCCATACGAACGAACCATAAAAATGAAAATTTACCATTATCAGTTTTCCACTTATAAAGATGGCAATGTCTGACCTCATCAGAATTCTTACAATGTAAGGAGCAAGAAATCAGTTCAATAGCTGTTTTTCAAGCAAATTTTTTGAATATAGTTAGTTCCCTTTGTCCGCTAAAATATGCATGCTTGATATTGAAGCAATATCTGTCGTTGATGAATTCATAAATCTCAAGCACAAACATACTCTATTGAAATAAGAAATATATAATTTGTCTGCCGCACAATCTGGGTGGACATACTCTTGCAATATCCTGCAACCTTTTTTGGCAAGTCTGTTGCTCTATTCCAGGGGTTCTCAACACGTGGCCCGCGGGCCATTTTGTGGCCCGCAAGCTTGTTGGCGGTGGCCCGCGATGAAACGAGTGAGCAAGACATGCGTATATTTGGCGGCTTGTCAATTGAGCTTGTCTATCAGTTTAAGAACAGCTAATTTGTAGCGCACGGCGACAAACGTGATGTGCGCGCGCTATTTCTCCCACTCAATTCAATGAGAAGCTCTGTAGAGAAGAGTGAAGCAAGCTGCAGCCGTAGCAAACAGATCATACATGTCAAACTTACATAGCTGACTTACAAAACTTACATAGCTGAAGTTCAAATCGATTTTGACAATCGATTTCAAGATTTTAATGACCTTATTCATTTGATAGGATTTATGAGAAATCCTGTAGAAGCAAATGTTGAAATCTGTGCAGGTCAATTCGAAAAATTTGGAGTGAATGGAGCTGTTGGTGAGCTGCAATTGATTGCGCTGAGAAATAGTGGTGTTGTTCAAGAATGCGTTAGAGGTGCAACAACTATGGTTGATATGTGGTTTGACATTCCTGAGGATGAGAAGTATGCAGATATTCGACGATGTGGACTTAGGCTTCTTGCAATATTCGGATCAACTTACCACTGTGAGTCTTCGTTCTCTACACTCAACTACATAAAAAACAAATATCGATCACGCTTGACTAACGCAAATGTACAAAACATGATGCGTCTTGCATTAACCGGTTTGAAACCAAGATTCGTCAAGTTGACAAAAGCAAAGCCTGGACAAGTTTCTCACTGACACAATTAATAGCATTTATGATGTTTTGGATGAAGCCATTTCTATTTTTCTGTTGCAATTTATAATTATAATATCATTATTGGATTATCATCATTCTTCTCAATTTAAACAAGGAGTGTTTATATTCATGTACGCATGCATACATAATATGTAATATTTCCCAAACGTTAGCATTCATCCAATGAATGTATGCCTCCCTCCCTCTCTTTATCTATAAGCGTTGCATATTTTGTGAATGCGCATTAGGTTTCAACAAAAACGATAAACTCTCACTGGCAATAAATTTTCAAAACCACATGCGTTTTGTAAAAGTATACATGTATACAGAGTTACAGATCTATCCTATAAGCTAGGTAAGCTTATATAGTACCTTCTAATTATGCCAATAGGTCCATACCCTACCTCTACTTAATCATCACAAAACAAAAAAAAAATTTTTTTCAGAAGGATTATTAATGAAACATAAATAGGCCTATAGGCGCTAGTCAACTCTAACTAATAACGGTACCTATGTATAAACAATATAATAGGCATACAGGGGTTCTTTGGTCATATATTCAGTCGATTGGCCCGGTAGTATATTCATTAGAAAAATGCCAGGAAATGTGGCCCGCCGAATTTTTGAGTTGAGAACCCCTGCTCTATTCAATCACTTTCCAACGCTGGTTCATTCTGATTCTGTTTTTTTCTTATCACTTTGGGGTACTATTGATAAAGTTGTGCAAACTTACCCTGTGTATCCAAAAGCAATTCATCCTGTCCCTTGCCTAAAATACCTTATCTTGGTAGATATCTACGTTTCCTCTGTTCGTCTGTCTGTCACTTTGAGTTGTTATCATTTGTCTGTGTCAGTGTCGATAACAGCACAGTCAGTTAACCGGTTTCCACTCTTTAGAAGAGCTCTCCTGTCCACTCTTGCTCTGGTGCTTCCTTTCATTCATCTTATTTTGCATTTCTTCTTTCAATAATGTATGTACTCGAGAATGCTTACGATCTATCAACAACGAACATTGCTTCAATTATTTGAGAAGTCGATAATTGCTGTTGTTAACTAATTTATTCTAGCGAATATAAATAGTGAACATCTGCGGGCGGGACGGAGATAAATCAAGGACACACCCATCGTAAATCGAGTCGTCAGTTTTGTAGAATTTCGCATGATTCTTTGTTGACTTCTTTTAGTCTTCCGTTTGCGTAATACAGATGTATCATATTATCCATTGATCATATTCAACGCACAGAAATAGATCGCATGAGATCAGTTTCGAGTCATGCTGTCATGCACAGCGCTGACATTTTGACCTAAATAAATATAGCTTTCATGATCAACATTAATGGAGATGACTACAACTTTTAATAAACAACACAACGATCATACACATCAATGAATCATCATATTAATGACTAATGTACGCTTTCTTATTACCAGGACTTCACAGAAGTATAGTACGACTTGAAAGCGGAAAGAAAAAATAATTTTGCTTGGCCTCATATCTATTTGAGCAAAGCAATCAAGCTAGCAACATTCTTTTCGTACAATTTTTGGCAACACATGGAAAGGATATAGTATGGAAATATTTAAAAAGACGATGACTCATATTTTAGTTTGCATCGAAAATATTTATAATGATCAGATTAATAAGATAAAATGAAAACTGAGACAATGCTGAAGTCATGTATGCGAAATGGGACGACATGGCGTGGCTACCTGCCAGTGCAAACGACAGATTGTGCCTGAGAAAAGACAGATTGTGCCTTGTGTCAAATTCGAGAATTTGACTCGAAGTCTTGCAATGATGACTGCTTTATCGATCTTGATAAACTATTGGTTTAACGGAGTTTGAAAAAGAATTGCTGAGCTAAAAACTTGCATGATTATTCTTGCTCCTTACGCTATGAAAATTCTGATGAAATCAAGTATAATCGCGCACTGAGATAGATAACTTTCAACCTTAAAAGTTTTTAACGTCACGATTTTGCGATGAATTAACGATGTCAGAATATTTCTCTTAGTCCACCGAATCCGACTGAGATCCAACAGATAAAGAGAAGGCTCAGAAAATTCACTTTCTCGTGCTTGATTCATATTACCTGCTGATTCAGCATTTGATTCAGCATTTACTTGCTTTCTTAATGAAAAAATTGCAAGTTATATCGTAGATAGGACAACTCTTATGTGTTGGCTGCTGTCTAGAAAACATGGTAATGGATATGCGTGTATAATAGCTTATTTAAAAGCTGTGAATACACTCGGATGACGTATGGCGCGATCGAATATTGGTATATTTAGACCGTCCATTCCAGGTTCTAATTTGCTACAAGATAACTGTTAATGTGTTGTCCGCATGCAAAATGATGATACTACATTCTTCACTATGCAAGTTACTCACGCATCTATGATAGATGAAAAATTTAATGGAAAGGGATTTGTAAAACACAACCAAAAAGGCCAGAGATTTCTACTTCTTGGAATCCGACCTGTTTGCACGTAGGTATATCAACAAATGTTAGTTCTGTTGTTGGAAAAAGTCATCAGTATTTTATGAAGCTATCAATATTGTTCTTATACACATGTACAAAACGTTTCAACTGCTATCCGGCAATTATCTTCAGGTACAAAAGAATCTGTTGATGTTACTAGGTGTTTAAATGTACGAGAGTAATATGAAAATAATCTTCACAATGAGGAGAAATATGAAAACGCCATTTTCAAGCTAATCTTGTATATTTAAACTCCTACTAATATTCTAGTACCTGAAAATAATAAAATACTCCTGACTCACTCTAACTAGTAAACTGAAAATGACTAGTCAGGGGCTTTTTCATACAACAAATGTTAATTGGTAGCAGTTGATAGCATAGACAATGTCATGTCAACAAATGTTAATTGACAATTCACCTGACCATTTTGTTTGAATGATTTGATAAGAACAACATCGTCGAACTAAGGATCGATCTGATGGCGCTTGTAAAATATAAAAATGAAAAGCAAACGATGGATCCATAAAATGGTTCACAAACCACTCATCTCTTTTCACGAAGGACTGCTTAGCAATATGTGTGTGTTTGTTGATTCAGCTTTTATAAACCGAATGTCTTTCATTGCATTTTCTTACTTTACATTACCTTGCGCTTAATGTTACTTTGATTGTGGATTTAAAAATATTACAATTATTCAACTGTTCAGAAAACTATTCTTTCCCTCATTACTTTGGGCTAATGGTGTTAAGGCTCATTGAAATTTTATTTTTATTTTGATCGTCATTACTGTCATTATCATAAAACTGTTCGAGTTGCAAATTTTCAAGGACTATATTGCAAACCGTAAGTTTTGTTAATAGAACATTGATTTCTAAAGGTCTTATTAATTGATGCTTGGCATGATACTGATAAACTGGTCTAAATATGATAATTTCATGAGCTCCATGGTAAAAAATCGTTTGTTTTCGACTTCATCAGGCACTGTCGTAAATGTAGGTATCAAATTTAATTTAATACGAGCATGATTCCAAAGCTGAATGAAAGATAAAAAGAGATGAGTTACATGAATGACTTTATCTCCATTTTCCGAGATGGAGATTTCAATAAGGGATCGGATCCAAATCCAACCAGCCATTCATTGACTGAGAAGTGCAAAGTTTTTTCAGAAGGATTCTGAAAAATTTAAGCATTTTAGCGAATGCTCCTGGGAAAACTGTACAAGAACAGCAACAAAAGCTTATAAAGCTGAGGAAAGCAAACAACTCAACATTGTGTTAATTGTGAATATGTGATCCGTGAACATCCACCTTTTCCTAAAGAATTTTTTGCATATAGCAAAAAAATGTATATATATATATATATATATAATGTAATGTAAAAAGAGGTTATCCAAAAATGGTCAAAAATAATTCCAATAAAAAGCCAAAAGAAAAACAATCTTGACTGCAGGTACCCTGACTAGTTACGTTCCTTCTTGGGACTTCTCAAAGGGTTAATGATATATTTTTGAAATCAAAATA
>CAJQUW010006309.1:0-36383 GCA_907163375.1 Prostheceraeus crozeri | reverse complement strand
TTTCCCAGTCAACCCGTACACGTGTAATACACGTGTTATTATTTATGACTTGTTGCAAGGGTTGATTTTAGAAGTTCAATTTTATACTAATGCCAAGGTGCATGAATCTCAAGTCATAGTCAGTTATATTCTACTGTAGCTATACACTAAGTGGCAACAACAAGACATCCATATAAACGATTGCTACCACATGAAAATAATGCCAAAATTGCACTATCATAGCAATTTTGACTATTGATTTGTTGATTCTCTAAATTCACAGAATACATATCCAAATAAATGACTATGTGTTATTCATTTTTGGCGAAATTCATTCTCGGAAGTAGTTAAATTTATTCACTTTTTTCATCAACTGATCCGAGAAAAGCTTCGTTGATGTGTTAATTAACGTTCTTTAAAAGCATGCAAAAATATTTGGCAGGTCATGAGATCATCCAAAAATTTAAATTATATTTGTATTTTGTTCAAATGCTAGAGTCCAATTAATTCATATCATTTCGGTATTAATCACTGTGAAGATTTAGGCTGTAAAAATCCATTTAGAAAAAAAACATCTGCAATGCTACAATGGAGTTTTCATGTCTTAAAATTGAAAGTAAGGTGCTTTGTATTCACATTCACTCATGTTTATTCGCATTATCTGAGACATTATCAATCATCTGAGCTGCACGGTATCTGTTTTCCAATGGATAGAAAATTTGTTTCAAAAGCATGCATTGACTTCTATGTTTAATATGTGTTATTGAACTTTGAATATGGTTCTGTTCGATTTCTTTGTCATATTCGTAATTACAGTCCCGGCGGAAATATTATGACCGCAAGTCCTTAATTATCGAATACAGCATTTTTAGTATATTTACATTATAAAAACTTTCTTTAATCGAATTAAACAAACTATATTCTATTACATGGACAAGATAACTATAAAAAATGCAAAATATGGAAAGAGAAGTTATGGTGAATCAGTATTTGGTAGTATGACCTTTATTCTTTACTTAGGTCAATCGAATTTTCATTGAGGTGGAGAGAATTTTACAAAATTCTGGCGTGATTGAGAAACACCAATGACGACGAATGGATTCCATCAGCTGAGATACGGAGTTTGGCTGATCCTCAGACACAAAAATCTTTAATTGCCTCCACAAATTTTCAATTGGATTGAGATCCGGCGAGTTACCCGGCCACTGAATAACATTCACATCATTGCTGGAGAGCCACGATGTAACAGATCTTGCTTTGCGGCAAGGTGCAGAGTCATGAAGAAATATTCACAATCAAGAATGCTCATATGATAACACCAAAATCAAGAACACTTTTCAGTGTGAACTCCGTGTTTTTATTTGGTCAAGCAGTCAATAATAAAATCAAAGTTACAGGAATTTTCGGCCTCTTGGCCCTCGTCAACTGTTGATGTTTGTGCTAAAAAGTGTTCTTGCTTTTGCTGTTATCAAATAAAACTCCCGAACCGACTGTTCGAATATGTAATGCTCATATGGGAAAGCAGCTTATCATTTAATAGATCAAGGTACGTCGAGGCATTCATCGTCTTGCCTTGAGGCAAAAAATATACGCCACCTCGGCCTAGCCGAAAAACAGCACCACACCATCAGCTTTTGGGGATGTTTTACGGTTTTTAGAGTATATCTTGGGTGAAATTTTGTATATTCAAAGCGTCTGACGTTTCCTTTGTTTTGATAGTGCATCTCGAAACACGATTCATCCGAAAACAGGACCTTGCTCCATTCGTTTTCATCCCAGTTGGCATATTGAGTTGCAAAATTTGACGTCGCATTTTATCAGTTAGCAGGGATTTCTTCGCAGCTCTCTTTGAGGATAATCCATAGTAACGCAAACGAACCTTGATCTGAGTAACACTTAAACTTATCCCTTCTTCAGACAAACAGACTTCAGACAGCTTGAGCAACTTTAGTTGCCGGAAGAAATGGATTTTTCACCACCATTGGTCTTATTCGTCTATCAACTTGAATTGAAGTCTTCGAAGGTCGACCCGTTCGGTGGAGATTCTTCAATGAACCTGTTTCTTGAAGTCTTTTTAATGTATTGAATACACTTCCTTTCGAAATCTTCAGTCTTTTCGCTATTTCCTCATTAGAATAGCGTTCTTCTTTTAGGAGTTTGATATTGGCGCGGACAGCTTCACTCAAGTCAGGCTTTCTACCCATTTCGACAATGAATTATGATTGAATGCATTTTCTCAAGCCTTGACTGACTCGGTAAACTCAAATTCACTCAATTTGTGTGATGATGAATGATAGAATGGGATTAGACCATAGAATAGATATCTAGCATCTATAGATATCTTCATGTCATCTTTACGTTTCACTGCCGTCATGTTGCATTTTCACCGTCAAAACGCTACGCGGTCATAATATTTCCGTCGGGACTGTAGCTACTGTCGTTTCTGTGATCATGCATGGAAGTCTATGATCTATAGTGGTTTGGAAACTTAGCTACACATGCAGTAACATAGCATATTATCAAACTCCCTTCCTATCTCCACTATGTTGAACTATGCGTTCTACATTTTCTAATGTAGAACGGAATTTCTATGAATCAAAATACATGTAATCCAATGGGCTACCGTGCTACATTTTTTTACCCTACAATGCACCCAAATTGCAAGTAAGCTTAGATGATATCTTGGGTATAGATGATAAGGCTACACCTCATGCAAATGCCAGTTAAATATCGGTTCACTTGAAATTCAAATGAAGGAAATGCACATAGAAGTAGATAATAGTACTTTCTATGGTATTGTTAATTTCTATGGAAATGCATGACATCAATATTGGATAGGCTATCTACTAGGACTTTGGATGCCATGGAAAGCCAACCACGTTTGTGTTCTTAGCAGATTGTCTATATCGTCACTGGTCCATAGAGTTCATTGACATTTCTTGATCGTTTGATAATAGTGATATAACTACTCCATCTGTACTACCATAGAAAGATGTAGCACTCGGCTTCGCCTCGTGCTACATTTTCTGTGGTAGTACAGATGTCGTAGTTATATCACTATAATGTTGTGAATTCAAATTTGAACAACTCCGCTTCATTGCGATCTGTCTGGCTAAATGAAAATTGATCTAGTGGAATTATTGACGTCAGGATGAAGTCAATTTGATGATCAATTGAAACATTTGGGAATGGAACTTGATCACATTTTGTGACGAATTGCTATCATATTGCTTTATCTGTGATGAAGTCCGGTGAGCTTTACATTTTGTTTCTTAGAATATGCATGCATGATGTAGAGTATTTTTTCTCCAGACATACCCTATGCGCTTTAAAATATTAATTCTTTGATATTTGCTGCAGTAACAATCGAGTCTCACTTACATGTACATCTTTCTGGAAATCTGTTAATCGCATTCCATGTCATATGTCTCACGATTAACATGGCAAAGTCAGAACTTTAAAATGAATGTGATCTTTAAGGATTGAATGCTTTTTGTAGTGTAGACGAGATTCATTATTTGATATTACAACTGATTTGAATGAGTTTACAATTCACAAAATGTATCAGATTATTTTTCCTATTACAAGTTTGTATTTAATAAGTTTACAAGTTGTATTTTGTAGATAAGATTGTTTGTAAATTCAAAATCACCAGGGACGGAGCTAATACGTTGACTGATTTTCTGAAGCTGATAATTCAACGACACATCAAGTGAAGAAATATTTTCACCAGTAAATGGCTACTTATCAGTTCTGTTTTATAACTATTTGTTTAATTTATTACATTTCAAAAACACCAAGTTCATGTTGTAAACTGCTTTGCTTTCAAAATCTTTTGATACTCTTATGAGTTCTTTGCAGAACCCAACCCCATTGTTCAAACAACTTATATGCAACTGAATGCGATGAAGCCGGAGATTTTCAGTTAGCCTCCGCTCCTCCTGCCTAGGAGATCATGCGTTTTTTAACATGTTCATATCAGCAGGGACATCTATGATTAATGTAAGATATCTAAGGGACGTTCAACTCCCATACCATGTACTGGACTGGAGGCCAGTGTCTTTGGTACTTTGACTAATGACGATTGTTTGTACACATCTGGATAAAACCGCGAAACAAGTTGTTAATAATTATCCAGTACTCTAATACGCTCATTCATACAGGGAATCTATTGAAGGAAGATTCTGGACCCAGTCAAGAAGTGACTGCAGAATTACAAAACTCCCGCAACAATAAGCAACTGTCACTAGCAGCTGCAATATCAACTGCTAGTGATTGAAATTGTTCACCTACGACACGTAGCATCAATGGCTATTGGTGTGGATTCTGTACATTCTTTACATGCTTTGCGAAAATCGATTCAGTAGTGCTTTTTCGGAGAATTGTGAACTCTTTCTGGAAAAATTTTGATAATCTTTTTCCTTTGCTAAAGGCAGTCATGGATTAAGTGACAACTGATCAGTAATGATTTTACTTGCTACTACAATTATTGCAGCAATATGTCCCATGTCTTATTCATTGTTATAGGCTACAAGTAAAAGACATATTAAAATCTAAAGAAAATCTATTGATGAAGCAATCGGAAAAGAACAAAAAGCAAATTGAAACGTCAAAAATTGATAATAATTTGATTAGTAGAACAAATGAAAATGCTAAAAGTTAAGGAAGAGTCGCTTGAATATCCATTCCTTCGGAAGATCCTTTATCAAGATTCAGGTGGAAAAGAGAAACCAGTGTTGTCTTTCCAAGTGCGCCTCCTCGTAATGAGTGGTTACTGATGTCAATATATTTTCATCTCTTATTAGATTTATCATTTCTATATCGTGATTATAGAGCATCATCTGTGAGGAGGCCTTCAATTTATAATCAAACTCCGAGGAACAAATAAAATGTGATTATGATGTCAGTGATTCATGAAATGCGAAGGTCAAATTGAATAAAATGCAAACCAAGCGGTGGTGATTGCTGACTTTCCACGATTTTAAGGTCCTACTGTATTGGGCAATTCAGGAACAGCATTGATAAGGATTTAAGTTGATTACGAAATCCGCATAAATTTCGTCGGTGAATATGAAAGCATTCGTGCATCACTGTGGCAAAAGTAGCCATCAATTTTCGTTTAATGAAAGTGAGTAATTCAAGGCCGGAAATAAATCAGACATTTTACATCGCTTCATTGCTCTTGAATTCTCGAATAAAGTCCACCAATGGTCCAATTTATTATACAGGAGAAGGTTTTAGACAAGGCAATGGGAAAATCAATGAAAATAGAAAGTCACAATTTATTTGAAACTGACCACCGATGATATGATTGCATGTGTACATGTACACTGCACAGATTCTTCCCACAATTTCTCTGCAAGACTGGGCCGGGCGTAGGCCCCTATTAATTAGTGTTCAGCAATCAATTCAGGTGGATTCTGATGTGCTTCACAATATGGAAGTGAATTGTTTGCCATTTGGTCCATGGTTTTATCCAGATACACACTATCGTCATTAATCAAGTTTATCAAAGTTACTGGCCTCCAGTCCAGTACATGGTATGGGAGTTGAACGTCCCTTATAGATATCTTATATTAATCATAGATGTACCTGATATCAGCCGGAAACTCGGTCGCCTCAGCTGATAGCTAGAAGACAGATCTCCACGAATTGGCAGAAGCTACATGTATCATTGATTTTCCAGCTAGAATTTTAACAGAGACTTCGGTTTCAGATGCTGCTGCTGAGAACGCTAAGTTATTTAAATAAATTTCATTTCGAACCTTTCCTCAGACAGATCAATAAAAACGAGTTCCAAGACCATAGGAAGAAGACCTTTGACTAAGAATCAATCGTCCATAAAATCAAAACATACCTTAATTCGTTATCATTACTTAATTCCTGACTTTTCCTGAAGACAATTCATTCTAGAGTTGGGTATTCGAAGGAATTTAATATTCGTATATTCGATTCGAAAAAAATCTATTATTCGAATAGTATTCGAATATTATTCGAAATTTTATTCATGGTCTATACATAACACATTTGATGGCCCATATCGTTTTATCCGCTAAATTTGATATGACAGAAGCAAAGTTATTGATTTTTTAAAATTTCAAAGAAAAATTTGTTTATTAAATAAATATGTTGAATCATCAAATCGTATTTTCAAAATGATATAAAATGTTCAACAAGAATATAACAAATGTTCATGATTCAAAACAAGATTCTACAAGTTTTTATTAACCCATTAGAACCCGCGTGGTCAAATAATTACTTTTCTAAATATCCATGTATTGCATTTTCTTGATGGTCATCAAAAACTCACACATGCAAAAAATCTGCCATATATCTATGTTAATTAAAAAGATAGAACATTGGTGCGTTTTCGCACCATTGGGCTTTAATGGAACTGAGAAAATTAACATGTTTGAAATATAACATCGTCATTATGATTCTATATGTAAAACCGGAGTTCTTATGAATGATAAGAGTCAAAGCACATTTTCGCGTGTAGCGGAGTACCACATGATGAGCATCTATACACTGTGTGGGATTTGCAAATCTTGCAACGCAGCCGGCGCCCTTCGGTGTCCCGATAAACAGTGTGCAACACAGGCTGTATTGGCCTAGAGCGCTTGAAACGCACATCATTTGACAATAACGAAAGAACAATGTCTCTCCTGAATTTCAGCAATTGAGAGCTTCCAACAACATCCAACTTCATAATATGCCACGCGTTTGCACAAGACAAATCCAAAATCCACGTAAAAATGCTCCAGTACCATTTACGAATACGGATGGAAACTCTATATGAGCTAATACTCTGGTCAAGTATATCTACCCCACCCATGTATTTATTGCATGCATTTATTACTTGTGGTTGGTTTATTGAAACATCTTTTCTTTCCGACCTCGAAAAACGAGTGCATTTGCCTTGAGGATAAATTCCAAAAAAATTCGATGCTATGTACACGGTTTTGCTGTCCCTCCATTGAACAACTGTCACGTCATTTGATGAGGCAGCTTGAGAAGATCCCCTACCCATTTTTTTGAAAGCAGATTCGTCTGCTAAGGCAGCCTGTTCACCAGGAAGTCGGTTCTGTTGAATAGTACCAGCAGAAGGGATACGTTCCTCAGTCAATTTCTTCAAGAGTTTGATGGATGTAAGGTAGCGGTCCATATATAATTCACAGCCTGATGGTACGTAGTTTACCATATCCAAAACGACGCTTTCACCTAGACTCACATTATTTTCTCTTGTTTCACCACCAGTGTAGAATTTAAAATGATGACACAGACCAGTACTTGAGCATAACATCCGCGCTTTGTAGCCATAACGTATCGGTTTCCCTTTTATAAATTGTTTCATAGGGTGATGACCAAAGTACTTGATCATCGATTCATCTACGCACAATTTATCATTCATTCTTACAAACTTTTTGAAATTTGAAAGGACAGCTGTTATCAAAGGACGTAGCTTCCAAAGTTTATCACAAGGGTCATAGTCATGAGAAAAATGCAAGTTATGAATTATATCAAAGAATCGATTTCTAGTTATACTTGATGACACAAGATCATTTCGCACATCTGGGTCAGTAAGCCAATACATGCGTGTATGATGGAACTTTATTATATCCACTTAGAAGTAATATCCCAATTACCTTTTGAAATTCTTCTAAAGTGAAATTCAGTGAAATTCCTTTGTTTTGAGCGTACAGGTTACTTTCTAAAACAATGCGGTTTTCAATCTAGTCATCAAAAATCAAAAAGAAAAAATCAATTAGTGTTGCACACAGGGAGATATCATTTTCTGCCTCTTCAGAAAGAGATAACATTGTCTCAGGCGGAATGAAAGAAGGTTTCATGTCTCTCCGTTCCCATTCCAAAGTTTCTAACTTCCGTTTCTTTGATGGTGGAGTAGATTTGTGTGAATCGAAATTCAACCCAGAAACCATGACAAGAGTCTGCAACGTTTGACGCCCTAGTTGGGATGGATCAATTGTAGGATCGTCTTCTTTATCCGAGTCTTCGTCGGTTCCTTCATTTTTTTCGTCTGGCATGCCCAAAGCAATATCTATGTGGGTTGCGTCCTCCTCAACTGCTTCACAAATATCTTGCTCGTCACTTCCATGCAGTGGGTCAATCATCTGCAGCGCCGTATACCTGCAAATCGAAACATCCATATAAAAACAGCTTACAATACTGGAATTTGCACGTGTATAGTGGCATGTTTGGAAGACGCTGTTACAAGACTTCAGTGTTCGAGACCTGTTTTTAACAAAAATTTTGCTTCATTAGAACTTTGTATAATACAAATGCTGTGATTTTTATTTTATATCTGAACGCAACTTTATTATTATTCATGGTAGTTCTTCCAAAATTCAAAGACTTTCTTCGATAAATTTCATTAGAGCCCAATGGTGCGAAAACGCACCATCAAGAAAATGCTCTACAGCGTCAAATCTTAAATATATTAGAACCTGCTTTATATACTAAAAGGACAGTTATTTACGGATGTATCTTTACATGAGAAATAATATTGGAAAAATGAGTAGGTTACGTTGACAGGCGATTTCAAAACTTACCTCTTGCGATTCGCATCCGACATCATCACCAACTAAATTCATCAGGCAAAACGAATATGTTCGAATCATCCGATATTTAAACAAAATACATGTGAGTAATATTTCGGTCTCAAATACTATATTGTACAACCGATAGGCCCAATTAATTAAAACTAGACAGGAAATCAAGCGTTTAAAATTTTGGTGCGTTTTCGCACCAGTGGGTTCTAATGGGTTAAGAAAACGCAACTTGCAAACCATTTCTGGAGATAGACACGCCCGCTTCGGCCCTGCTGTCGAAAACACTCTTTCACAAGCCACACTAGTCGCAGTCACAACAATAAGTGTGTCGACCCGGCTAACAATCCTACGTAGCTGATACGTAGCAGTCGGTGCCAAACGTTCCAAAGCGTATCGTAGCAAGTTGGTTGGTGGCAGTACGCAGCAGCTACGTAGGTAATGATACTTATCCTACACTTATAGCATATTTTCAGCGCTTTTGACGTTTTGCCTATATGAGCGTTGCTGCTCGGTTGCTTCTACGTAGCAAATGCGTCGTGGATACGTAGCAGTCGGTAGCTGCTCGGTTGCTTCCACGTAGCAAATAAACGTTGCGGATACGTAGCAGTCGGTAGCTGCTCGGTTGCCTCTACGTAGCAAATAAACGTTGCGGATACGTAGCAGTCGGTAGCTGCTCGGTTGCCCCTACGTAGCAAATATACGTTGTGGATACGTAGCAGTCGGTAGCTGCTCGGTTGCCTCTACGTAGCACATATGCGTTGTGTCTACGTAGCAGAAAAAAATTTTCATAAACCTCCCCTACATTTCTCTTTTCCTCTTCCTCTTCTCTCTTTCTCTGCTTCCTCCTCTCTCCATTCTCTTTCATCTATCTCTCTCTCTTCTTCATCAACTTGTTCACTTGCTATTCCACTTCTTTTCCTTCGTATCTCTCTCATTTTCTCCTTTCAATTCTCCTTCAACTCTTTCTCTTCTCTGTTATTTTCCACTTTATCTTCTTCATATTTCTCTCTCTCTCTCTCCTTTTCTCCTTGTTCGATCCCGTCTCTCTTCTCATTCCTATCTATGCATTTAGATATATTTGATGCATCAAAGGCATTATTGCTATAGTCTCTTTCACGCGTCAGTGTTTTTATACATAGGAAAAACTGTCACACCATCTCACAGGATTGAAATCCGCATTTCACAATTATGTCTTCAAATGAAATGATCTTTTGAGTGCTCGCTAGTATTTAAGTCATAAGTTTAAAAAGTTTTAAAGTTAAAAAACTTTTAAGTTTCTTTCTCTCTGCTCTAATTTTATGACGATGACACCTTGTATGACAACCTAGTAACCAATTATATAGTAAATTCAGTTTGCTTTTAGCAGCATGCTATGCATCTGAATCTGCAGAAGTGATGTGATTTTGAAAGCTTTACCACAGTCAAGTTCCGTTGCGCAATCTCCCCGCCCTTCTCGCATTAGCAGACACATTCCATCGCTATCCATCCTTCGGTCGCATTCGTCTTTGTCCGATTTCGCCTGCCGGCAGCTACAGAATACAGGTGGATCGATGATGCGCTGACGCGTCTCGCGTGCCCATGGGCGCAGCATCTACGGGGGACACGGGGGTCCGGACCCCCGCCAGAATTTTCCTAGGGGGGTCGGACCACTGTTGGAACGGCATGATTTCCATGCCTCTTTTGTTGCCCGTAAACTGTCGGAAAGCCTCGTTATACTCATATAATCATGCCTGAGGAGACCGTATGCTGTGAAAAATCCACATATCTGGAATTTCCATCAATTCTTCATTTCTTTTACTTCATTTTGCTCACCTTAGCACGTGCAAGTATGGCTCTGTTAATAAAGAATTTCATTCCAGGGACTGGCACCGTCTTATGACATCAGTCAAGACATCTGGTATCGTCATTAAGTCTTAAAGCGTCAACGCTTTGCATGTGCAGCACCTACTGTGCAATGCATTAGCGAGACACTAAATCCCACTTGGCGGGCATCACACATTAAGCCCTCCGGCCAAACTCCATTAAACATTTGGAAGATTGATTAACGTAGTGGACACATACACATTTCATTCATTCCTTGATTTGTGAGAAGTGTATGTGAACTAGCTTTGCTATCCGAATTTGCTTTGAAAATCATTGACAGGAATCTTCAGCCTGTGTAGTGTATCATTTACATTTGGAACATACTTTTATTTACAAAATACTTTCGACTATCGTCTGATTCGACTCGCTCTTACAATGCCTCGCTCTCAAGAAAGCAAGAAAAGAAAGGGAGAAGAACTGTCTGTCACCGGAACCAAACGAATGCGAACTTTGGATATGTATTGGTAAGTAAGTTACAATGTGTATTATTCACAAAATGCAACTCTTTTTATTATGAAATGTACGAAATGATGCTGTCTCAAAGCGTAATAGAATAAAATATTAATAAGTCCACACTGAATGAGAAGTTGTGTATTAAATATTTTAAAAGGATAATAAGTCAAAGAATTTTACATTGTTTTAGATTAATAGTATATTTTCCAATTTTTCAATGGATAACTTCTGATTCATTGTGGCACTCGTATTATGAATACAATTCGATATATGCATTTTGAGTTTAAGCATTCTTTTGTGGTAGGGCCTATTCAGTGATATACGACAAAGTTTGCTTCCTATTCCTGGACAACTGTTTTCCTGGCTACAACTGCTTTTAAAGGCTAATAGGTCTCATTTGAATGTTGAATCACTGAAACGTGCTTCGAAAAATGTTAGAGATTAGTAATCCTGCACGCGTTATAGTTTATTCAAGTACCTACATGCAGTTGGTCTTGCCCAGTTTAGCCATTCGCCAGAATGATTGTGAATAGCAAAAATATACATAAATTTTTTATGAATGTGTTTATTTCATGTATCTATCTATGTGAGCAAAAATGTGTGTACAAATACAATCCAAAAAAACGGAGCTTACTGCAGTCCGCGCAAGCTATTAGGTATGCTACAGGTCTGGTAAATAAAATCACATTCAGCGCCATCGACTTTGTCTTGTATGTTAGCTTATCTGTAGATTCTTACCACGATTGAATCAAAGTGTTTCGATGTCAAAAGAATTTCGTAGAAGCATTCTGAGATTCTTAATGAATTGATTAATATGCTTTGTATGCAAGAGATATATAGCGTCGCTACGGTGTAATTTGAGCAATATTGATTGTTAACGTTTGACTTTTAGTTGGCATCTAAGCAACACTTTCGTCCTACAGATTTCTAGAATTTTTTGAAGTTTGAATTTTGATCTCATCAGATGTGTTCTATGTTAATTGCTTTCGTTATACCTACAGAAATGGCGTGCAACATTTGAATATTAAGAACAACAATACGATTCGGTATAAAAAGACTGTATTATCACTGAAATTCTGTAGGTGAGATAGAGAGAGCTTGAAATAGAGATCATGAATAAAAACATTGTTAATGGAAGCAAAGTTTTCAAGGAGGATATTCTAGCCATTCTTCATCAGTATGATATTTCCTCATAAATTGGGCACACGAATTTTCATCGACAAAAGTCTAGTCATGTTGGCAATCATCGCCAAACCATTGTGTGCAATGTGGCTCGGAATCGGTGCTTGAATAGAAAAAATTCTTTGAAGAATATACCCCGCTTGCTCTTTGATCTCAAAACTTTGTGAGTTTTAAGTGCTCCGGGAATCGGTGTGACAGTATCCATTTCCACTGGTTTGTTTACTAATTTCTTATTTATTGGGGGGTGGGGTGAGGTGAGTCAATATTTGCTATTTCATTTGCTAATTTCGCAAAATCTCCCGGTTGCTTTATCACTAGATTATCGCAGCTTGGTCGCGCCTTTTTCGCTCCTTCTCGGTTCGTCGGGATTTTTCAATGTTTTTCTGACGATATTTCTTTCAGTAATCGGAGTTCCTCTTTCGCTTAGCAGATGGCTCCGAGTCCATGTTTAATGGAAATGATTTCGCCATGAGTGTCAAACAATACATGCACTACTGTCAATTCATCATACCACTCGTTGTTTATTGGTAGTCTGTAAGATGTTGCCAAGTTCACTTAAGAGCGCCTCGACAGTGTAGGCCTACTTTGGCAGCCGTGACTTAAACAAGAATTGAGAAATATTTCGTCCAGTAGAAAACATCTGAGGCTCTACAAAGTCATATCTGCAACTTCCCAGAATCAGCGTGCACTTCACTTTCAATAATGTAAAGTTTTGACTATCAGAATATAATTTTCCGTCAAACAGAGTCAGCTATGACCCAAATTTCTAACTGATCTGGACTGTTGTATTCTCACCATAGAACTAACTATTGTGATCGATGTTCGGGACAATGCACGTCATTGATAGGTTAGATAGTTTCCTGATAAGATATTTGATACGGCTAACAGAAAATCAAACTTCTTGATCAAAAAATCTGTGTGACGGAATTTTGAAAGATATACCTCACTTTGATCAAATATTTCTATAGGAAAAGTGTATGTGAAACATATAAACAATTATCAATATTCAAGTTAATGATTCAGAAAATCTACAAATTGCAGTGTCGATGAAACATTCAAGGTATTCCAGTGCTAACACCATTGCAGCAAACAATGCAAATTCCTTCCTACAGATTCGTTGCATGACCTATTAACTAATGAATAACGAAGAACAACATTTTTCAAACAAAATAATAATAGTAATAATAAACGTATATATTTTGCAAATGCCTCAATAATAGAAATCGTGAGGCTACAGAATGGCATACATAATGAGAATATTAAACACATACAGAGATAACAAAGAACAAAATATAACAAAAAAAAACAAGAAAATCAGGTTGTTATATAAACTTAAGGGCATTGACTATTTGCCAAAGATCACATCCTGATGATTCAAGACGACCATATTTTGTGATGAAGGCTATACTAACTCAAAACAGTCTACATACAGTGATGATCATAAAAAGTGGACCACCTTCATTTTGTCTGACTTAAATGAAATTTGTCGATTACAGGTACAAATTCGGCCGACAAGTAAAATAAAGGTTGAAATAAAATTTTCTTTGGTGTTCAGTGGCTCTGTAGAGCCAAATGGCCATTAAAAGGGACAGTGGTAGGTTCACAGATGCTTGTCAATTATATTTTCCTTGATGTGGTTGTAACAGAAAAGAAGTCTCACAATTCTATGTAGCAGTATATCATATCGTGTGCAAAATTTATTTGCCTTAGATCTTCAATGAAAGGGATCATTTTCAGTTCTGTTATAAGCTTTTATGAAACTTGATTGCTAGAATTTTGTGTTTCTCATGCGCTATCTTTGTACCATGCGCAAGTGACCTCGTAGGAGTTAATTAAAATCCACTATTTATGTACGTAGACTAAAATCTCAAAGCATTCACTGCAACAACAATCATGCCTAGCCTTTTCAAACATCAGTGACCCTTGCTGCCTCGGCTGCACGACTCATTGATGTTTTCAAAATGTTAGATAACGAAATCAAGCCAACGAGTATGATTTGGTAGGCTATATCATTTATGAGGATTACTTGAGCGTCGGAATAAAAGAGACATATGGATTCTTCAATCAGTGAGTATAGTTATGCCCAAAAATTCCTTTCTCAGAAAATGACGGATCAAAGTAGGTGGTGGGGCACCGCCCCGGCTCGGCCCTATTATACCCCTAGGGCCATGCGATTCTGTTGTTAGGTATGCGACGAATTATAAGAATACGGTATCAATTTCAACAGAATTTTTAGTATGCGTTTAATAGGAGATTAGTACAGGCTATGATGAAATTGTCGCATCAACTGATTTGGCCATTTAGGTTAAAGAGATTCAATAGGATTCTATCACAGTTTCAATTAAGGAATATGCACCCAATACATGTCCTCTAATAGTCGACACCGTGACATGTATTTCTACAATTAAACATATTAAAGTATTAAACGTTACATGTACAATTTAAATTGTTGGTCAAACATGTATACTGTAGGGCCATTATAGAGAATCGGTGTTATTCATATCATAATCAGCATGGATTAACTCAATGCCTCATTGCAGTTCAACAGCGGTTCCCAACCTTGTGTGATACTATTCATTGAAATTGTATCATTACCCCCACGTAGGACTAGCAACACTATCAAATTATTATGTATCTAATATTATTTCAATAGTTTCAATTTTGTTGAGAGAAACAGTTATAGATAGGCCTATTGAAATACCGCAAAAATATTCAAGTTAAAGCGCAATGATGGGATGATTAATCCGACTAATTTATTTGCTTCAAGTGGTTAGTCAAGCTCATTAATATGACGATAAATAAAAACGAGTACAATAAATGAGTTACAACTTCACGAATTGTGTAGAACTGAACCTTAAAAAACCCTGACATTGACTTGTGAACTGTGGCGAGTTTTTGCTGCTTTGCTGGCTTGTGGAGGGATTAACGAAAACCAGGAGTGCTCGGTTTTAATTATGACAGAACAAGACAGTGTCACAAGTACTACCTCAGTGTGTTCGTGTTGTTTGCTCAACCAGCTAATGAAATCGTGCATAAAGAAACGCTATGGAATTGTGTATCTTCGCATCTAAACGCAGAACAAGATAGAGCAGAGAAGAAGTGCACATTAACACAACGTACTTGAGAGGTGTTCCTATTTCCCCGAGAAAATTGGCAGATTACCTAATTTACCCTTCGGTTGGAAACCACTGCACTAGACATACCATTGAAGATTAGGAGACTGCTTACATTTCAATGAAGTTTTGAGTCACAAGACAGGAGAAAACACGACTCTTCTTGGTTTTGGAATATCACCGACAGGCTTTTCCCCAACTTTTTCATGAAAAATTGCGAAAATTTGCAGAAATTGTCGCATGTATTTAAATATGGACTTAAAATACAAGGTGTTTCAAAAGTAGGCTAACAGTAGAAATTGGCCTTGAAAAGCTATGTCTTAATGCTATAGATTAATAAGCTATGTCATAATAATCTTTTTCACGATGCCACAGATAGCTAATATGCCTTGTATTCGTAAGGGGCAAAAATTCAATACTCTTTGACATCGCGTAAATCATATTAAAATATCTCATGATCTCCAGTGTTTTCATGCCTACATATTTCACTACAACCCAATTTGAATCTATACCGATCATGAGAAGTCGAATAACTATCCAACATCTATCAAAAAAAAATTATTAGGAAACCATGTAAACAAGATAGTAGTTGTTTCAGTGTTACTGCGGAGAAGGAAGAACAGCTGACATTCGAATGTCCTCCGCGCCCCTCAGCCTGGTGCACGAAGACGCTGTAGTCAACACAAGACTGGACTCAGCCGTCACAGTTCTTTCAAAAAATACTGGCCCAATCACACCGTTGCTTGACATACCGGCCCAGACGGTTAAGCCAGGCTGGTTCAGCTCATTTGTTGATACCATGTGCGGATTTTCAGGGAACCAGTAGACACAGTTATGTCTATTTACGTGACCTGATAGTTTGAAACTGGCTTCGTCAGACCAAACTATCTTGTCAAGCAAATCTGGGTTCTCCCGAATTTCCGACAACATGAGCACAGCAAACTGCAAGCGTCGTTCAGCATCATCCGGTAGAAGGTGCTGCAACAGTCTGGGTCGGTATGGTTTCAACTCAACTTTCCTCATCAGTCTCCAAGTAGAGCTTAGAGAAATGTCCAACTCCAATGAGGCTCTTCTTGTTGACTTCTTCGGACTTTGAACAAATGTTTGGGCCACTAGCTCCTCGTTTGATGTTATTGAAACTGATCGAGGGCGTCCTGACTTCGGTGCATTCTCTACCGAACCGGTCTTTTCAAATTTATATCGAATGCGATAAATAGCAAATCTTGATGGAGGATTGCTGTGAAAGGCATCTCTCCATTCCATTCGCACCTTTTCAGCATTCTTGTTTTTCCAAAAGGATTTCAAAATCCATTTTCTCTGATCATCTTTTAGATGACCTGACATGACAGAAGCAGCAAATTCAAAAAAGCTTCAAGCTTGTTTAATTCACTTCAAGTCAAACTAACAGTGTTTGATTCAAATCAAATTAATTGAACATATCCATGTACGTAATGTCAGATTGGTGCTATATCTTGTCCATGATAGATTTCAAAATTCCTTTGCCAATGGAATGCTACTGCATAGACTTCTAAATGATAGTAGCAATTACTTCGAAGTCTATGGCTCATGTTGGACTGATCATGGATATCCATCGACTGATTCAGGTGTAAATCGCCAATAGAACGGTCAACATAGATTTCCTAGGGCAAAATCAACTGTTAGCCTACTTTTGAAACACCTTGTATATAATTCACCATGCGCAGGGCAAGGACTAATGATATACGGTAAAGCAATAGCGTTGATCAGAGATGTAGACCGGCAAAAATGATGTCACTGATGATAATGAAATACATTTATTGACTTTCCGAAGGTTTGCTCTCAGTCATCAATCTCTATCTCATGTTGTCATTCTAGGCCCAACTTTTGTGCTGATCATGAAAAACGAACCATCCAGATTATGTCGAGCTTAAATCAATTCTCATGCCTTCCTATCGTGTAGCACAACAGCGTGTCGTACGTCACTCGAGAGCTTGCATTATCAGCCTCAAAATGAACTAAATAGACTTGCATCCGGTTTTAATGATTCCAAATATTCTTCCAGATGGGTGTGACATATTGTTAAAACTATTTTTCCGGAAATCCACCATCTGTATTCAAAATTAAAGTTAAAAAGTCACAAGCTTTCGGTGGTCATGCTACACACCTTATTCATGTGAGAATGATGCAACATTGAAATGTTCAGATCAGCAAATAATAATATTCACTAAGATACCATCACAAGACAACGAAATCATAAAAATCTATATAATTGATAATACTGATTATGTACATTGAAAGTAATCAACTAAAACAGGAAAGATATGAAGAAAGAGGACAAAAGTGTCAGTTTACAGCTTAAAGTGTTCGTGAAACTTGTGAATGAACGGATTCCAAATAGCATTCAGCTCTACTCCTGAGTCTCGGTTAAATAACTTTTCTTTATTGGCTCGAATGTAGAGGGCTTCTTTGATTCTTCTTGAATTCAAATGTGGTTCATTGCAGACAATCTGTGCTTCAATAGGAGGTAAATGGTGATTCTTGTGAACATGCTCTGACACAGCCGATCGAAAACATTATGCCTTTGATGTCCGATAAATGCTCCTTTGCTCGCGTACTCAACTTCCTGCATGTTTCACCGATATAAAATTGCTCACAAGAAGGGCAGTCCATTCTTTAAATCACGTTACTTTTATCCTCAACTTCAGATTTGACCTTCGTCAATTGAGAACGTAAGGATTGTGAAGGCACAAAAACAACTTTTAAATTCGAAGAACGACATAGACGACTGAGTTTATCACTGATGCCCTTGTAATAAGGTAAGTATACATATCCTTTCGTGGGAGAACCAGTGTCATCAGATGAAAGAATATCACTGGCGTTTACGGCTTTTTGGATGCAATTTCTCGAATAACCATTATCATTAAAAACCTTTTGTAGAAATCGCATTTCCTTTTCCAAATGAATTTCACTACAAATAGCTTTTGCACGGTGAACAAAGCATTTGACCACACCAGACTTAACATGATTGGGATGATATGAATCGTATTTTAGCAACGAATTTGTGTTCAGAGGTTTTCTGTAAACTCTGGTTGAAATTTCTTCTCCAGCTCGTGAAATAAGCACATCCAACATGGCGATTTCATTATCAGATTCACTTTCACATGTGAACTTCACTGAAGGATGTATTGAATTCAAATGTTCGAGGAATTTTGTCTCATCACCACCATTCAGAATCGCAAATGTGTCGTCAACATATCAGAGGTATATGTGTATATTTCCCATAAACGATGAGATGGCCTTTTGTTCTAATGTTTGCATAAATATCTCACATAAAATGGGAGACAAAGGTGTATGTTTTCGAATTCATCCATCACATTTTCTTATGTATGTACAGCGACGGCTCTTCCGATCGCGCATTCTTGCGGGATCACAGAATTCTTACGAATTTCTTACGGCAATTTAGATGATAATTGTTTCTTGCAATCACAACTTGCAAAATGATAGACATTAACGAGTGACGTCCACATCTGTGACCAGGATAATAAAGGCACATCTGGTAGACAAGGACGATGTCAAAGAGATCAGTCAAAAAAGTAGAGCTGATTAGAACCTTTTAATTTGCGACCATGTGTACAATATGAAATAAAAACAAATGTTATTTTTCATGGCCATGCCGCTTCTCAGTGAATTTACATGTGGAATGAAATTGCATCAGACAGAAGGTGAACATGACCAGAACCAGCCGGGAGGGATCAAAAAGTAGAGAAATGAAAATGCATACTTAAATTACAATTAGTAGAAATCAGGAGTAAAAAAGTAACAAGTTAATGAGAAAACCCCACAAGCCAAATGGCGTGATTATGTCGTCTACTAGACGTCTGATTTCCCGTCTTGCTTAGTTGTCTTAAAGTCGCAAATAATGACCGATGTGTGTCGAGATGAAGACGACTTGATTAGACGATATAGCGACGATACTTAGACGTCTTAGAAATACCTACATAATTTCTTCTAATCGTCGAAACTCAAGAACAGAACATATAATCCAGAAACATTTTATTGATCAATTACAATTGTTTTGAAGTTCCACCGGAAATTATGCTCTGCACTATGGTCGACTTCCTCTTGGCGATCTGACCCATTCGCTTGAGCACTTCCCCCGAAAGTTAGTTGATCACTTTTATTTCCTCAGTAGTTTGAATTCGGTGAATCTGCAATAAACAGAAGAAATGCTTCATTATTCAGGTAGAATAGGAAACTTAAAAACTTGAGAAAAAATTTGACTTTTGATTTATTTTAAAAGTTTGCGGAAAATAGAGGGAACGCTTCACTGCAGTCTACTCTAGCATAACGCATCAGATAGAATTATTTTTATCAATTCATATTCCTTCTCTATCGCAGGAAACAAACAATATTCGTAACCATCGTTGTTAAAAACATATACGAACCTACCTTTCAATTTGTAACTTATTACATTGCTACATTATCTTCAAAGTCTTCTACATTATATGTATGTGATATCTAAGTCAATCGAAAACTTCAATTGATTTTTGAAAACTTCTGATTCTATTGATTATTCAAAACTAAGATGTTGTATATTCGATATTTTCTTCTGCTTCTTTGGAAATATATGTAAGTAATCAGAAATGTATTAACTAATAACACTAGAAGTGCCATTATCCATTCTATGCATATAGCTACGAGGCAACATATTGTGACAAATCAGTCAGTATGTCTGTGGTAACTCTGACAGATCATGTAATATATTTTGACCTGAATCCGAGGGAAATATCAACTAATCAACCGAGGGCCGAAGGCCCGATTTAATCTGCAAGTATGAGGGCAGTATATATATATATATATATATATATATATATATATTTCATGCTATCATGATATCGGTCGCAGGTTAGTAAGTCCTCACTAACTTATAAACCTCTCGTGTCACTTATTAACCTCCGTCATACACCAGCGTCCCGTAATAATTTTATTGCGGAACTCATGCAGATTAATCTACATGTTTATAATTTACATTTCGATGCAAAAAATCAGGCTACATCACTTAGCACATTTTTGCAAAATCTAGAACAATATCACTGAAGCACTGCCAGTCGTCCCATAATGCCTGAAGATATCTACAGACTCATGCGCTAACACGTGCTTTAGTTATCTAATATTTTACCCTCAAATATATATTTAACCCATTTTTGCCCGGTATATGAATTAAAGCATGCCTGGCTCCTAAATTCATATCATGATCTCTCAAAGATTCCAATAATAAGAAAAACGTTTCATATTGAATTTTCAACCAGTATATTAGAAAATATACAATGTTCCCACAGTGGGAACAGTGGGCACAAAGGGGACTATGCGGTTTACTGACAACGCATTACAAAATGTTGGTTACAGAAATTCACAACGAGTTACAAAATGCCGTGGAAGTCTTTCCAGCATGCATTATGTAGATTTACGTCACATTTGGCGCACTTGCTCCTCGAGTTTCGCTTGCATACAGCACAGCGAGATTGCTTCGCTGCATGAGTTATGTGGTGATTCCTGTTATCATAGCGAATTGTCTCAGGAACACGACTGGCGATCTTCTTCGGATTCCTTCGCGTTTTGTATTGTTGTCTGGTTTTCGCTGCGAAAATATCTGCCTGCACTATCTTTCGTCTAAATCCGAGACCATCCTCTTTATTTCCTGGCTCTTTTATGTAGAGCTGCCATGAGTTTTGAACTGCAGCATCAATGCCGAAGGCAATCAACTGAAAGTACCACTTTTTTGATCTAATTCCAACCCGATAATATGACACGTTTTGATCGAGCCGGTCAACTCCACCCATATTCTCGTTGTATTTCTTGATCAGTGACGCCTGAGGAACATTGATTTTCTTCTTGGCCGAGTTGTCCCATCGTGTAGCATTTGTTATGGGTTCTATCCCGTCAACAGTGCTAACCATTGTGACTGTGGTGCTATCTTGCCACTCTGCACAAAGTACGTTGGTGCTTCTGTCCTTCATGTAATCAATGGAGCCACGTGGTTCCTTTTTCATAGGTTTCAATGGACATTTCTCAATCCTGTTTGCCATTATTGTGCCGGTGTAGTCAACGCCTTTCTCCAGAAGAATTTCGGCAAGTTGCAGGCCACTGAAGTATCGATCTGCGTAGATCTTGTAGGGGAGCGGCGGAAACTCTGAAGCTCCTGATCAATCACAATACTTGCACCAATTGGTAATCCATTCAGTGGATGTCGCCTCGGGTGATATGGCTCAAACTGCATGAGATATCCCACTGGAGTGCAGAGACACCATATCGTATCGCCGAACTTCACCGGCTTCCCCTTGATGTACTGCTTACATCCGTGTTTTCCGAAGTATGGCACCATACTTTCATCCACAGACAAACTTTCTTGAAGCAAAATCTTGCTATCAGTCAGGAAGCGCTCATTCAGCTGTGCGAAGTATGGTCTAAGCATAGCATATTTGTCATCCTGATCCAAGCATGCATTGTCACAGCAATAAAAATACTTCTTTATGGTTTCGAAGGCATTTCTTGACATAGCTTCAGCAACAAATGCATTGTACGTTTCACTTGGATTCTGCCAAAACAGCCGCCATCGTGGAATGCTGACATAGCCTGATAACACTAGAATCGCAATGAAAGTGCGGATGTCCTCATAATTTACAAAAAATCATGATCGCCTTTACTGCGAGCATAATTCATGGTCATGTCAGCTAGGTATCGACATAAGTCCTCATCAAAAAAACAATTCAAAGTATTTCACAGGATCATCACCAACAGAAAGTTCGCTTTGATCAAAGCAGAAATCATTCAAGGGGTTGCTTATGTCGGACTTCACCCACTTCCTTTCAATCTTTCTCCTTTTCGGGGGAGGTGCCACCGGTTCTCCGTCGTCATCGTCCTCATCACGCAGATTATCGCTAAGAGAGCGACTAGTTCCGGACCTTTCCATGACAATGACATCAGCCTCGGCATGAAGTTGGCGTCCGCTCAGATTTTCCAGGTTATGACATCCGATCACATCTTCATCACCGCTGTCTCCCTCCGACTCCTCGCCATCAGATGGTGGAAGTATGGCTACCGATGCAGCGTGAATGTCATCGGCATGTTCCACTAATGACACAATTTCGTCATCGGTGTAACTGAAAACAAGACGATGACATTATTAGCCTGACATGTAGTCTGCAGACTGCGGTCATAATCCGCATACATTACATATCGCGATTCTGTAAAACTCGCGGCTACGCCGCTCGTTCAACCTCACGCGATTACTTATTTCATCACTGCATGCAATGTTCCAACCATCGTACATCATTCTACTAGCCCTATTATCGAAATTCGATATCTCAGAGCTACTAAAAATGTCAATAAGTAGCACTGCATCAGAATAAATACTTCATGCAGTGATCGGTAAGTAAAGATTGCATAGAGCAGGGTGCTATTGGTCTGCCTATGAGTCTGAAGCTTCCGGGTTCAAATGCGATTCACGCGTATTTTTTTGACTCTACTTGTTGGTTTCTTAAATAATGAAGATGATTGTTGTACATTCTATGAGTACTACCGTGCCTGTTAACAGCGCTCCCAATCAGATAAGTAATTTGAGATATGTCAAAAACCATGTGGGCATCCTTGCCCACTGCTCCCGCTGCGGGAACAGAAATATTCAGTTGCATTTTTTGGAAAAAGGTATTTCGAAAATACAATTATTGCAAATTAGAACGAATACCCATTGCATCCTGATGTAGATTTATCATTTAGTTACTTTCTATGTAATATAAAGAATGTCACAATACTCACGTTTTTCGACGAACCATCTTGCAAAAAATACAATGAGTCAAATATTCAAATTTCGCGCCAATCAAATTGATATTTATAATCAACTGTGGAAAAAAATACATGCACATTATGATGAAGGTTCCTTACATCGACAATATACAGCGTCAATATTGTTCCCATGATGATTTATAATTGATCTAGACAATTTTTTTTATTTGTTCCCACTACGGGAACAGTCGGAAAAAATGGGTTAAAGATATCTTCTAATCACATAATAACATAAGTAAGTTCCATGTTGCATATTTAATTGCTGAAAATGAAAATCTTTTGACAACTATTTTTACATGTTAATGCTCATTTACAACAGTTGATATACCCTACATCATAGAAATTGTAGGATTCTGTTTCAATTACTAACCTGACTAAAGTTTCCATGCATCCATACATTAACGTATACATTCATCATACACGTATGAACCTGTGAAGCATCAAATATTATGCTCTACAATATCTTTGTGAATCTTGTATTGTATTCAACTTTAGTGAGCATGTTATTCGTGTAACTGGTTACACTACTGTCAACTGGAATGTTTGGTAAGATTCGGCTAGATTTCTTATAGAAAAGAATGTCCTTCACCCGTTCATAATATCGATGTGCATGCAATGATCTGGTCATTTTCAACACACCTGACACTGAATCTTGTTGACACACAGACTGCTGCGCATGAGCCGTCTTTTTTCACGTTCTCATTATATTCATGATTTTTTTGTGGACATTAATGTATTTAATGAAAAAATACAAGCATTCAGTCTTCGTCCAGTAATCAAAACCGTCTGAGTCAACGTCACAGTTGCTACTTATTTTGGCGCCGTTCAGTTAGTGCGCGTCCTGATAGTGCGCGTCTTTGTTCTATAATTGTGTCGCATGATTGCATAAGTAATGGAAGTAAGTCCTGTTACTGCGCGTGATGAGTGTTCACTTAGTGCGCGTAAAGACTGGGCCGCCTATAAGTTGCATTCAGATGTGCATCGCATGTTTCGACATGGAAGTCATCAAGAGCCGCAGAGGAAACCCATGTATTGCGAAGGACGGTCACATTTGGTGCAAGGACAAGAGCAACAAGAACGGCACCATAGCATTCCGTTGTGTAGTCAAGACCTGCTCCTCAAGAGGAGTTGCTGGCAAAGCGCTGGAATACTTTGAAGAATCCAGTCAAGAACACAATCACCCAGCCGATCAATCCAAGATAGAAGTCATGAAGCGGAGGAACACCTTAAAGTCTGCTGTGCTGGAGCAGTCAACCGTTCCAATAAAGCGGCTATACAATGAAGTCTTCGCTGACGTTGAAGACGGCGACAGTATGGTCAATGTGCCTCCTCTTAAAAGCATTCGCACGAGTCTATACATGGAAAGATCCAAAAAGATTCCAAAGTTGCCAGTGTCTACTGCTGAAATTCAACTGACAGATGAGTGGCGAGAGACGAGAAGTGGTGCTGATTTCATTCTCTGTGACAGTGGTAGCAATGAAGATCGAATCATTGCCTTTGGGACAGTGACGAACCTACGCCTTCTCGCCGACAGTGAGACGTACTATATGGATGGAACCTTCCACACAAGTCCATTGCAATTCTATCAGTTATTCACCATCCATATTGTGAAAATGGACACAATGATACCTGTTGTCTACGCACTACTACCGAACAAGATGGAAGCCACCTACGGTCAACTGTTTGAATCTCTCAAACTGAAGGCTACTCAGCTTGGTTTGACGCTACGTCCCGAAGTTCTGCAGACAGACTTGGAGAAGGCTCTACAAATACTGCTGAGGCATCATTTCATCCTAGAAGACTGCGCGCTTGCTACTTCCACTACTGTCAATCCATCTGGAGGAAGGTTCAAACACTGGGTCTGATTACCCGATACAACGAAGATGACGTGTTCGCCAAGTGTGTCAGAAGAGCATTTGGTATTCCCTTTCTCCCATTGAACATGGTTGATGACGTTTGGATGGACTTGATAGCCACAATGGATGGCAACGACGATGGGTTGGTTCAATTCATGGACTACATAACAACGTTCTTGGCGACAAGCTGGTGATTCGAACCAACAATCATCTAGAAGGCTTTCACGGCAAACTGAAGAAAGATTTTCGTCTTTATCGAAAATCTGAAGAAAGAAGAGGAGTCACAAGAACTGAATTTGAGATTGATGAGAGCTGGTGCGGAAACAAAAGAAAAGCAAAAGAAGAAATACAAGAATGCAACAGAGAAGTTGAAGAATCTTCGACGGCTGCTTGATGGTAACGAGATCTCACCATCCGAGTTTTGTGGTAAGTGCTCTGTTATCTGCATTTCACAAAAGTAGTGTAGCATTTGATGCTTTTGTTTTTTATTCTTGTTTTTAAGATAAAAATCGACGAATAAATGCTCATCTATGCAAGTATTATTTTCCCTAATTGGGATGTTTCTTGATAACCTTCTAGATAGTTGAGTCAAATTAAAGTAGAACTTATATTATAAAGAAACACGCGCACTAACAGGACAACATTTGAGTATCTAAACACTGGCGCGTACTAACAGGACGCGCACTAGGCGGAAGACACCCCTATTTTTCATAGTGTCGGTAAATGAATGGTCTTATTTATTCTAGCATTTCGGACGTAACTCAGCAAATGATTTTCGAAACTACAGAATGTTCGTGACTGACTGCGGGCTATTCCATATCACAAATCTATACGACAAAAGTTCCTGATGAACATTTTTTGAAAGGGGATAATCATCTCTGCTTAGTCTGCTATTGAATACTTTCATTACACCAATCAACTCAAAAGTTGTTAAAATAATAAACATAAACTGGTACAGAATCAGAAACTTTGGGTATATGACATTTCTCACAAATATATACTGCAATGGAAAATGATTTTTAAGTCGTCTGAGCTAATTGTTGTTCGAAGAAAGACTGCATAGGTATTAGCATCTCCTACTTCTACACAAAATATGGAAATATTTCTTCAATGAGACGTACATGCTGAAACTGAAGTCTGATAAGCTTTTTCTTTTTACAAGAATTTCACTTCGGTCACAGCAATAAAGCCAAACCAAAGTCCCGAGGCTACGCAGAAAAAACATATAAAATAGTTCTAATGAAATACATTATCCTAATGGATGCATGAAAAAAGAAGTTAAGACCGTTGCTCCCAGAAAAATCAGACTTTCCACTATAACAAAGCTAATATCTTTTGTTAAGTGGGAAGTGTTAAGTGGAGAATGGGTTAATGGAGGCCAGGGCGGAAAATGGAGTTTCTGAGGGGCAATAAATAGAAAAAATATAAAAATATATATTACGCTAATATGAAGGGGCCGGGTGAAATTCCGCCTATTTGCGGAAAATTCTCACCCCCGTTCTTCAAAGAAATACCTAAACATTATAATTCGTCTCCAGTAAACTTCAAAACATAAAAATAAACCTCTTCTTTCGTAACAACTTGTGTCAAAATGAGATGCTGTAGAACTATAACACATGTACCAAATGAGTGCACCATCTCAATAGGTTTCATTTCATTCAATTGTTATAATAAATGATCGCATATTAAAACGTGAATACTTTGACGTACTCACTCTGATCACTATGCGTTCTTGTCCCCACTAACAAGAACTTGTTGGTGTCGTTAGTTTGTATAGCGCGCCACCTCTAGTACGTTTATTGTTATTCCACTTCTATGCATGTAGCTTTATTAACTACATAGACTTCCATGACCCTAGCTAACAGATCGCGAACATCTCAAGTTTTATTATCTCAGAACTTACAGATATCACTGAGATACAATAGCATTGTTAGCTATGTAAGTATGGCCTCTAAAGCATTAACATGTGCATAATTTATGGTATGTACATCTGGACTGACCAGTTTAATATCACACAGGTTATCGACTAGACTTGGCAAGGCATTTGTAGTTTCGGAGACTTGCAAAGCATGTTAACACAAATGTGAGATCGACGATCATTTTCAAATTTATTTTGATTTTAGAACATGTTGAAATATGAACATTGAACATCATAAATCAGTCCAAAAATTAGCTGAAATAAATTTTTCATTGCCATGTTAGGTGAAATGACTGACTAACGGAATGAGATATAGCAATTTTGTTCTATCAAAAGTTCGTAGTTTTACACACTACAACAAGATATCAAGTTTAAAAATTACGGTGTATTTGTAGGTCTAAAACAACACCCGTCATGAGCAGTACACAAACGTGTCGGATTTACGTTAATAATAATAATAATGTAGCTTTATTCATAGTACTTCGCAACCGGTGGTTATTCAGAAGTAGCGTTACACAAATCATTTATAAAATACATCAGAAGTAGAATCAGATGGAAGTCAGGCAAAGCGAATAAAAGAATTTTGGAAGCGCATTGTTCTTGATCTGAGTTTTTTGTAGTGACTACCAAGTCTTTCACTATGTCGTGTTTCTTCGCTATCGTGAACGCGTGCGCACACAGATAGCCAATAGGGTCGAAGGATACGACGCGAGGTAGCAGCAAAAAATGCTCATAAAAGGCTCATGTAGGCCGACGTAGGAGACACCAACACCAGATTTTAACACGAAATAAGCACTGAAGATGCTGGCAAAGAATGACGTAATCACAGAGAAACCGACGCGCAGGAAGGCTAGCTGAAGAAGTGGCAACGATGGTGAGCAGCACCACGCTTGCTATCCCACCGCCTGCCTCGAGAGACAGCGATAGAATGTTGTGCTTACATCTGAAATATTCACTCGCGTTTTCATCGGTCAAGCATGCCTTTACAACTTAAAAATAAGTAAGATAGGAGCTTACCTTCCTCAGACAAGAAACCAAGAAACTATTCACACCAATAACAGTGGCCGAACGCTTGCCTCTCTGTCCTAGCTTTGAGTAAGCCTTCCATGCGTCCGGTGGCGCTAAAGACAGTAAAATTCGTTCGATAGACTTCTTCTTGTTCCTGGATACTTCTTTCTTCCCTTTCTCAATAAAGATCTTCCTCTTTTCAACATCATCCTTTAAGGCATTGAAAAGCCTTTCGATTTCATCCTCATTCTTAGCAGCGTATTCGAATAGCTCTTCTGTTTGATCATCACTAATTGAATCATTCGTTCTTGCTTCCATATAAGTCAAGCGTTGTTCGATCCTCAGCATGACACGTAGTAGTTCTTTTGACCAATGTTCTTGATGCCTACAATGGCATTCGCAGACAGTAATTGAATCATTGGTTTCATTTTTATTCAAAATCGACGATTGCTTTTTTGATCTATAACTCCAATCGCTCATTGACCGATCTGACACCACTTCCGATACATTCAGATCTTGAATTAAATTTACATTGGAAGGTCCTGTGGAAAAAAGCAATAAACATCTAAGTGGCTCCATTTCTTGGATACCTAATCACATGCGACATATACGAAAATTGAATGCACTGAACGCAAGCTTTCTTAGCACTTCCACAACAAAGATCTCCCAATAAGAAAATATTGTATCCACTGTAAATAGTCCTTGACTGACATTTGATAATATTTTGAATAGTTGACAAATTTTGTATTAATGAGACTTGAGATATGTTAGGAATCAGGGCTGCAGAAGCCGAAGCGGTTACCGAGCCATCGTTTCCGCTTCCGAAAGCATAATGCTTGATTGACACAATTCGCCCATTAGGCAAGGCACTCACTTTTGACTTTTGACGACCTTAAGACTTAATACTAAATCTCGTCATTTTGTTAAGAAATGAAGTGAAATTCCTTTTTGATTTGTTAAGTAATGAAGTGAAACTGAGTGCATGTTTTTTAAGAAATTGTGTGAAACTCAATTCGATATTGGTATAAAGCATAGCATTTATGGATTATGTATTGAGTTTTCAATTTGTTAGTTTATATCTAATCGTTTAACAATTCAGCAAATGAAGTTATTTATTGACCAAATCAAAAAACGTATCAATTGGACCTACAAATCAGCTAGGTTGTAAGACAGGAAGTTCGTGGAGAATGCGAAATGACAAAGATATTTAGAAGATAACTAAACAACCAGGCCGAAATGAAAAATATGAAAAAGGAACTTAAGGAAGTACGCAGCCTATAGGCGATCGTTCGTTTCCGTAGCCCTGTTAGGAATATTGTGGGTTGGAAGATAGAACGACCAAACTGTTGACACGTAATTTATTGTAATAACGGAGTGTTGCCAAGCAATGTCAAATTCAAGCTGCTTCACAATACAGCCTCATTTCTTATTGAACTTCGTGAGATATCATAGCGTGACGTTCTCTTTTTTCAAACAGATAAGTCTTGACATTAATAAGGTTGGTTTCGCTCTAGGATATTCCCAACACCTACCAGAGAGACCGTTCAACATTTTCACGAATTACTGTCGTTGTATTATTGTTTGTATCCAAGTAATTTCAATAACTTGATTCGAATATGCTCTAATTTTTTAGCTATCCTCGCAAATTATTGCTGTGATTCCCTCCTCCAACTGGAGAAGTGATGGCCTAACTTCCATATCCAAAATTTGATGGACTCTACATTTTAAGGAGAATGTCTAATAAACATCACCATTCCTTTTCATAATTGAAAACAAGATATGCCGTTTGGTGACCGGAGGCTCTGTCCAAATTTTCTTTTAGCAATTGAAAACAAGATAATCTGTTTGGTGGCCGGAGGCACTGTCCAAATTTTCTCTTCGCAATTTAAAACCAGATATGCTGTTTGGTCGCATATAAGCAATCATAATATCAACAAATCAAAATATTTGAAATAAGGCGCAAGCGACGAGGAAGATGAGTGTCTGGAATGAGACAATTACGAGTTGGGTCAATGAAACTGCCGGGGACAGGAACTGGAACTCTGGTCTGTCATTTGCCTAACCCAGTCACTTTCGGTGGCAGACACATTTTGGGCAACGTATCTAACGGAATACTAACGCCAGAGTTGAAATATCGCAAATAACGCATGAGATATCTAACGGAGAATCTAAGATTGAACTAACGCACATCTAACGGGGAAATAACGCGTTAGATTAGCACAACTCGAGCGTTAGGTAATAACGTCAAAATTTTTTGTATGCAAGAATGTTAGATAACAGGTCATTATGCCAACATATCCTACACTACTTTTTAAGACCCATTGTACATCAAGCGTGTAGTTTGGTACAAAAATTTTAGCAATTTGCACATGTGGGACTCTGGATTATGTATCTTACCTGCATCTCGTTCATGAAGTTGAGGTGATGACGCAGCAGTCGGACTTGTTGGTGATGATGGAGGAACGGGGAAATTGACTCTGAATCCTTTCTGTCGTTTCAACGGTGGCTTCGAGGCTACGACATGGCTGTCACTATCACTGCTGCTTTCGGCAGTTTCTGTTTCGCTAATAGAATTCTTTTCAACTCGATTCGTTTTTCTGCGCAGATTTTCACTATCGAATAGTATTCTCTTGCGAAGCTTGTCCGCTTCAGTGACGGATCTTGTACCTTTCTCTTTGTAACGTTTTGCTTCATGATAAAAATCATCTGGAAGAAATATGATAAATCCAAGTACAGTATATTGTTGTTACATATTACTCACTCAGGCATATGAAAGGGCATCAATTCAACCAAAGATAACAAAAACATAAGGTATCAATCAACGTAGTTAGAACTTTCTAAGAAACTGATAGCAGCCGTGAAAAAGTTAAAGTTCGAAATTGATATTTTGACGATTTCTGTTTTTCTCTGTATTTCATTGAGACTGTTTGCTGGATGGTGCACTTCCAATGAGACACAGGTCGTTTAGCCACGGAGACCACATTTTACCGCATGTTATCATTAGTCGCATAAAAATTCAGTTGTCATATTTGATGATACAATTCATTATGACTGAGACTTTCGATAGTAGGCCAATTATTATAAGTCCTATTAAGCTAGGTATGTATTCTGTTTATACGACTCAAATCGTAAGATTTCCCATGCCTATTAAAAAAGAACTCAAAAGGTTGCCTAAATCGGTGATATCGTCACAGCATGTCTAACAGTGTGTACTAGTAGCAGCTGTAGTAACTTAGGTATTCTTTAGTAGCAATGGTCGTAAAATTATTATGCTGAGAAATTAAGAGAACTATAGGCCTATAGTTCCAGAAGACATGAAGCTTCATGTACATAAGATAGTTCAAAGTCTTTGCGGCAGTCCCGAAATGATTGTGACCAATAAATATGAGTATAGCGTGTCGAGCAATAAATAGGATCTATGTCGAAATTTTGATTTACACTACAGGCCTACATAATCCGTACCTTCAGTTTGATGCTAGCAAGAATTTCTGCGATGTATGCACGTTAGATTCTACATCTATGTATCAAACTCACCTGCTTCTCTTTCGTGGTTGAGATGATGACGTAGTAAGCAGACTTCTGGATGATGAAGGAGGAACAGGAAACTTGCCTTCGAATCCTTTCTGTCGTTTCAACAGCGGCTTCGAGGCTACGACATTGCTGTCACTATCACAAAAGCTTTCAGAAGCAGATATTTCGTCATCCATCCTCTTTTCAACTTGATTCGTACGTCTGCGTAGATTTTCATTCTGGAATAGAGGCCTCTTGCGAGGCTTGTCCACATCAGTTGCCGATGTTGTACTTTTCTCTTCAAAACGTTTCGCTCTGTAGTTTATATAATCCAGATCATCTAGAAGAAATAAAATGAGTTATGTTAACGAACACAATACAGCTTATTAAAAAATGATTTCAGTAGATCTCCATGTTATCAAACATTTCTCATTAAGATCAAAAGTTTTGTATAGGAAGTAAAGGCTAATTTGTATACCTAAATTTTGTGATTTAAAATGTATATGTGCATCTGGAATTATCTAAGTGAAATGCTTAGTGGAATTATCAACATCGCTCAGCTCGTATTCCATCTCCAACCTCGAGATATATAAACCAAACCTAACCCTATTTGCGACAGGGAGGCCATTATGCCCCTCCCCCCGACTTGATCTCGCGCCAGAGCGAATAATTTTGCGAAGTCATCCTTCCGAGACTTTTCTTAACTTTTTATCTTGGGTTTATCTGAGAGGCATATGTTCGTTGCTAGACCCAGTATATAAGTCAAAGGGATCACGTGAAAAAAGCGACTTCATTTTTCGACATTTCGAATGCTTTTGAGTGGAATAAGGAGCTTTCAATTGATTTGCAAGCTTTTTTGCGCCGTTCAAGAAATGTGGTCAGTTTACTATGTCTATTGATCAAATACATTTCGATTAAATCTAAAAAAAATGATGTTCCACATGACCTGTTTTTGCTGCTTGTAAACCCATTTATCATGAGAAACCCATTTATCCATTTATCTGAGAGTAATTCTGAAATGAAGGCCGCCGTACTCGAGAAGAAGTTTCAATTCAGTCGCTCACAAGTGTGCCGAATTCTTAAGAACAAGTTGAAAATCCTCGACGATGTGATCTACATGCTGAGCTCTTGATGCTGATCTGAACACTATTGATTTGGGGTTTAGTATGTCTGAGAAATTAATTAAAGTAAACTTACCATGAGACATGATTTCCTTTATGTAATCATAAGTTTTCCATTTTTGGCAAGAGTCTTCTCCCCTGTTCGGAGGAGTTTCGTTTCTTAGTTTGCGTCGAATGCTGTCCGAAGGCACATAGCAGACTTTATTTTCGAAATCAACCCACGTCGAGTGGCATACGACAAGAATTCCGTCGCTGAATTGGATGATATAGTACTTCATTTATCTGAAAATGTAAGCAATTGAAAGCAGTAACAAAACTGATGAACAGCAGTAGAAGCCGACTGCATACACGACAATGTCAAGTCGCAAAATGAGATAACTTCGCCTTAGTTATCGACAATTATCGTCAATTGACTAAAAGTAGCATATGATACATTCAATGTTTTATTCATGAAAATGAACATTGTAGATGTATACTTCAGCATATGATATGTCAATGAATGAAATGAAGTGTACAAACACCTTCGGTGACATCAATTTATCACACATTTTGATTGTGGGGTAACTTCGCCACCATACCTTATTCATTAAGAAGCAAAGAATAACGCATTAGAAGGTTGCAGCAGATGACTTGTTCATTTCACATTAGTCATCCACCGAAAATGCAAGCGCAGAAGTGGAATGCATCCTCAGCATCATCACTAAATTACTAATCATTCTCATAATTGCCACCAAATTCCACTCATCTTACTCAGCCACTAGATGTCGGCTTGTTTCGTCGAATTGAAAGTGAATAGCGGAGTATCTTGGACAAGTGGAGTGTTGAATCACAGATAAAAAGGCTGCATGCCCAAGGAACAGATCCTACTGCTACTTAATAGACTCTCGGTAAATATGCATGACAAAAAAAGAAGCCTCTGAAATCCGCTTTTTCAGCTACTGGCCTTTTCCTGTCAGACCCACAAGCAGTGTTGAAGCGTCTCCCACAGCCCAGAGAAGTGCTTGGTGAGAACCTCTGTGTTCCTAACGCTGCAGTTGAAGACATGCTGAAGGAAAATCGTGGATGGGAATGAGGAACGATCCCGGATCAAACATTGCAACATAGAATGTGAATTCAGAAGATGAAGAAGACGAGGATAATGATTCGTGCACTCAATGCAAGATAACTTTCTTAAACTCTCGTGGACCAGACTGGGCATCCTGTATTCAGTGTGCTGCAGAGTTTTGCGGCAAATGCTATCAATATTACATTTACTTTCTGTGTCCTCAATGCAGGTAGACCTTAATTACATGTTGATATTGTGTTAGGCCTGCTCTGTACGGTAGCTGCATGGTTTGCCTATAAAAAGTTATCATGCTTCAGATACCATACTCCTGATTACTTAGACGTTTTTTGACATTTTCTTTGAATAGGGGCTGACATTATACAAGGTATTTGGGACAATTTGACTGATTGTTGATATCTTTGCTTTGTGGCGAAGTTACCCCACTGTGGCGAAGTTATCTCATTTTACGGTGTCTTATTTCTATTCAAATCCATTCAAATTTTGTATGTACATAAATGATTGTGAGGTTTTGACTTGCAAACTGTTTAATTTTAATGTTACCCTCTATCAATTGGCCTACTTAGTTTCCTTGCCTGATACTACCTGAAACCTTGATGCTGTAAACCTAGTACGCACTACATCTGCCGGATGAACAAGGAGTAAAACATAAGCTGTTTTTGAATTCCTACCCAGTCTAAAACAGCCGTGTCACATTCTCCAATATCTATTCCCGAATGAAACCCGGGTCAGAGTGGAAAAGAAATGGAACCCTCAATTGAAGCACAGTATAAAAATGATCACGCTGATAATGATGCGATACTTGAACTTTCCTACTGAATTTCAGAAAAATATTCATTGTTTTTAAATCCAAAACTTTAGCACCGGTAGGTCTAGAAAAAATGTTAATTTTTTTTCAATTTCAAGCACATTATTTCAAAAAGGAGACCATGAAGGTGAACGCTTACAGCTAAAATACAATTTAACTCACACTTCATGGAATAATAACTTGGTTTGTAGCATGAGTGATCGTCTTACCTTCTTTTACGTGGCCTCCGCTCTATTCTTACCAGCACGTAAACTTGAGAGAATCGGCAGAAATTGAGTCACACAGGTATTCGATTCACACTTCTATATCATACTTCGTTTAATTCGAAGAAGCTTCACGAAATCATAGTTTACCGATGTAAAGAATCAGCATGAAAAGTCGCTGGCATATCCAGTGAAAGCTTTACAATTCACAGCCCTTCTGTTCGACTGAGGAGCGCATATCGAAACGAGCGCAGCAGTATGGCCAGACAGTAAGGTCACGCATTGTTAAAAAAAACGCAAAGTAAGTCAACGCGCGCCAAAGACGGCAAGGACACGCGCACACTATGCGTGAGTCACTCTATGAAGCAATGATCCTACGTGTAAGGCAAGATTGATGTTGTTATAACGTCACTCGATCGTATTATATAGAAGTCCTCGACTGAATTGAACGGCTTTGATCTGTCCTGTTGGCCTGTGACTGACTGTGCTCCTCTGGGGGGGGGTGTGATGGATGAGTGCCTTGAAGGGTGTGACTGGAGTTACGCTCTGTGTTGGCTGTCTGCTATTTGCCTATCTTGAATGGATGAACTTGTGATGTGGGGGTAGGCTGTGTTGGTGGACGCATGATGTGCGATTCGGAACTAGCTCTTGTCGCTGGATCCGTCTTTGGAATGTGGCCTTGGTTGGACTCTTACTGTCATGGCTGTATGCCTCCAGAAATGATCAGACTTTGAGGTTGCGGGCTGTCTTAGGCTGGATGGTGGATTGGCTTGACCTATGGGTCTGGATGGGTTGTTGCTGCCTGTTGAATGAAGATCGGCTTTCTTGAATTCTTGTAACTTGAGTTTGTGTGGCTGGATTGTTCTGATATGGTAGGGCTGGGATGAATCTGACTCTGACTTTGACTGTGTGACTCTTCGCTCCTTGGCTGTGAGCTGCGTGAACTCTGCTGCAGGTTTTTGTACAATGGCTCAATGGGATTGTTTTGGGAAAAAGTCTTCATCCTGGGGGCTGGGGTTGGATGTCTGGGCGTGAGCTGACATCGGCCGCTGTCCTGACTGGACTGTGTGAAACTTCTAGTTAGCTGTTGTGTCTTGGGTTCTATGGAATTGCGGGCTGATCTTTTGTTCTTGCTGAAGGCATGTAAGGAAGAAACAAACGCTCAATATAAATGTAGAGCTGCAAATTATTAATGAGTATGGGGAATATGGATGCTGCTATTGTGATTTATTGTCTGTGATAAATCAAGCTGCATGTTCATCGACTTCAATCGTGATGTGAAAATTAACACAGAAATTCCTCCTTTGCAAGTTACACTGTTTTTCAAGTTCAATTCCATTGTTCACGTATTTGTCTTGGAGATTCGCGTTCTCGTTTTGACATCCAGCTCTGGGTTTAGTGATAACAAGTGCTTTGATTTTTCAATCATTTGACGTAAACATTGTTATCAAGTAGCTAAACAGATGAGTTCAGAACTCCGCATTTCTGCACTGTTTATGCTAACAATTACCATAAAGATGCAGAAACGTTTTTGTTACTATCTCGTCAAAATTAATTTATTAAATATTTGTTAAAATGTCTCGATATGAAAACATTTAGGTGATTATGATAATTATTTGTCAAATAATAGTCAAAAATGTGTCAAAAATTATTAACATAATATCAATTTTTGCAGTATTTGATTGTTTTATAAAAAATTATTCTAATATTTGTAAAATTTCTTTCACCCATCAGGGCATTATATTAGACAATTTATCTCGGTTTTTTCAACCCGGGAAGGGAATACTGTTGTTGTAAAGAATTGAAAGAATAATCTTTATTTTTCAATGCGATTCATCATCAATGTTTACCACACGATTTATGCCTGAATCATCAGTGCAAGTTTTTAAGATATTATAATTGCGTAATTTTGGTT